>VWZF01006519.1:189430-204248 GCA_013396755.1 Sclerurus mexicanus | reverse complement strand
TTGGGTGGGATGGGGATGGGATGGGATGGGATGGGGATGGGGGAGCGGCTGCGCGGCCGGGGGAGGCGAGGGGAGGGGGAGGAAGGCGCCCCCGCCCTGTCCCCGGGGCTGCCATAGAGCCGCGTCTCGGGGATGCGCTGCCCGGCTGCCCCCCGGCCCCGCAGAGCCCCCGTGAACGGAGCTGGGCGAGCCGCCCATGGGCATGCCAAAGCACCCCAGCATCCACTCCATAAAATCGGAGTACTCCAGTGTCCCCTGATCTCTCCTAGGCTGATCAAGACAAAGACCGGTTGGCCTGGCACAGAGCCTACGGCAAAGCACTCGTGGCTCCTCATCTGTGCTGCCAGAGACTCATCTGCCCCTTCGTTCGGTCTGTTGTAAGTATTTGTTCATCAGAGTAAGTGTCTTTGAGCCCACCAATTTCACGAGTTGAGCCAATCCACATGCTGAGGGTCCTGCCCGGCTTGCCATGATGGGACAGTGGCTTTAAATTGATGTGAATTGCCCTAAAGTTCCTACTTCTACTGAAAGCACCAATTGGGACCTTTATTGACCCACTAATAATGGCCTCAAATTGAGTTTGGCTGGCTGGATTTGTTCACCACCAGCACTAATGACTTGGTGCATCGTGTTTCAAAGTGGCTTGATGTTCAGCATGACCAGCATTCCTACCTGTGCCTGCCAGTGATGAGCCAGGTGCTGCCTGTCAATGATTTGATGCTCATCAAATAAACTGTACCCACAAATGTCTGTATTAACTACACCTTGTGATAAAAGATCCAGGATAGCTTGATTTTTGAAGGCATTGCTAAATCAACACCTTCTTTCAGGGGCTGAGCAAAACACAGATGCACTAAGCATCTGGGAAAGGGCATCCAGGACAGCAGTGACAAGCACCTAATACATGATGGTGCAGGCTCCCTGAGGAGCCCTACTCCAGTCAGTGTCTCTGGCTGCTCTTGACAACAAGGAGAATTTGGTCTGGGGTACTAGGAGAATCCATGCTTAAACTCGAAACAAAGAAAGGGAAAGGGAGAACTCGAGGTGGGTTGACACAAAGATTTCTTTAGACACACAGCAATAATCAGGAGAAAAAGCAGGGTAAGAAGAAGAGTCACAGCAAAAGCATTGCTGTCAATGGAGCCTTGAGCAAAGGGGCACAAATGAATTAGTTTTCTAAAAGCGGGGTCAAAACAGGGAAAAGGAGAAGGTAACTGGAGGCTATGCAAGCTTTAATATAGTTACTTGGGCAGCACAGCACTGAAACGGTACCACCTCTAAACTGGGGTAGCAGCACAGAGGTGTTCCCATGGTCTCCCACACTGGTTGCTATCCTGCTTCTAAGTCCATGCTGCTGCATCCCTGCTGCTGTAACCTGCATGGCTGGGTTGCAGTTAGGATGGGGGACATCTATTTTCTGCTACACTCACATTATGTTTTCAATGCTTGGATACACTTGCCAAGAATCAGCCTTGCATCAGCGCTACTCAAGTCACTGCCTTCCTCTAACTCACCTTGTCATCGTACCTCGCATCAGAGGAGACTGAACACGCATGCGCCCTCCTCCTGAGGGCTTTCTTGATAACTCCACACTTCCATTAGCAAATAAAAGTACTTCATTTTAAGAAGGTCAGTAATTATAGCTTATCATAGGAAACACGAGCATCCAAAAGAACAGTTTAGCTTGGAGGGTGGTGAATGGGCTGGTGTATCCAAGCCTGGTGCCAGGATGGAGGACACAAAGCTTCACCCCAGGGCAAAACGGACAGGACACCTACACAGATGCTCATGGAAGGCCCAGGATGCAGCAGACAGTACCACGAGCTTTGTAACTCTGACAAGCATCACTGGCATCCACAAGTTGAAGATCAGGTGAGTCCAAGGAGGGCTGTTGCCATTTATTTTCCACCATGGCAGCCTGAGCCCCAGGACCTCTCACAGCAGGCTCCCAACAGCTCTGTATTTAGTCTGGGTAGCTTGTGGTCCTCTGCCAAGGTGCTTGGCCCGGGCATCAAACCTCTGACACCACCTCTGCCACACGGAGCCACAGAGCTGCCCTTCCCCAGGGGCTGCTCCCCATGATCCACATCCCAAGTCAATGCCTGAGAGGCGCTGCCCTGTTACTGCCTTCACAGTGACACAGGTGAAACTACTCCCTCTGCATTGTGAGGGCCCACTGCAGCCCGTCACGGGGAAATGGGAAGATTTTGTGTGATGGAAGCAAGACAGCACTGCTCTCAGCCAAACAGCTTGGTCTGAGCTCATTCAAGATGCAAGAAGACAGTGAACGAACAGTGAGCCCCCCCTCCCCCTTCCTTGCCAGATACACTCCCATCATGTTGGCTTTGCTCTCCAGCCTCTCGAGGTGTGTGGACTGTGTCACGGATGAGAGCACTGCACCTGGGCTCTGCCACCGAGCGCTGCGTGTTTTGCTGGCAAGGCTTTCTGTCTTTGACAGACTTCGCTGCCAAAGAAAAATCCGTGGCCAAACACTTGCTTAGACTGCAATTTTTTGTACACTCCCACTAACACGTTGCTTAGGGCTCTGTGGATGGTCTCTGCTTTGCAAGGAGCATGAGGCTCGACGCCAGGCCAAGGAGGATGATTGCTGTCTGTGTTGCTCTTTCATGTTTGAGCAGGGCCCAGTGCTGCTTGACAGATGTTGGGGGTTGCCCAGTTCAGGATGGCTCAGAGTGGAAGTGAGGGCTTGTGAACAACAGCAGCTGTGCCTCCTCATTTGGTTTCCACAGAAAGCCTGGGTTAGGTGGCAGTGCAAGTGTCTGTGGTCCAGGGTAGGGGGTATAACCACATTTGCATGTTTTGGATCCTGGCCTTTATCTAAGGTGGGTGCATTCACCTGACACTTCTTGGGGTAAGCCAATACTTGTGTCACTGGCATGACTGATGTGTGGTCAGTCCTGAGGATTGGTTAAATTGGTCTCGCTCCTACCACATTCACCTGTTCCACTGCAAGAAGAGTTTTCCACTTCTAAGAGAGGACATGGAGAGAAAACCAAGCATCCATCTGGGCTGCTCAGGGCAACAGCTCTCACTGAGAGGGTTGGTCCTGCCCTAGCTGGGCAGCAGACAGTCACAGCTTTGCCTCATTGGCTCTCATCCTCTGGGTTTCCTGGGCCATGCAATTCCCTGTGTACCACAGGCTGGACATGCTCACTTAGCAGCCCTGGCAGCCTGCTAAAGGCACTCACATCTCCTCTGCTTGCAGTCCAGAAGCTTGTTTCACAAAGGTTTGGGTGGCTGGCTGGTGTCTGTCCCACCAGAAGGGATAGGTGCCTTTGGGGGGGATCCCTGGGCTTCGGGAGGGATGGGCTGTTACCCACAGCTGCTCTGACATGGCAAGCAGGTGATGTGGTGAGCCCGGCCCAGGGGAGCAGGGCAGGGAGGTGGCTGGGGTGGAGCTGTGTGCTAAGTGAGCCTGCCTGGGACACTGAGGGGGCACCTCCTGCGCTCTGGGGTCACAGTCCTGCTGGGCTGAGGCTGCATGGGCAGGGCAAGAGAAGGCTTACAAAAATAGTTCTCCAGAGACCAAAGGATGCCTGTTGGGGCTGTGAGGGTCCCCGTGTCCAAGGTAGGCAGGTGGGAACAAGGGACCTGCAGCTACAGGGCAGCTCTGAGCAGGGATGGGGAAGTGCTGGGATGGGGGGTGGGAGCTCACGGGCTTCCTCAGGCTGACCACGGGCTCCAGCACTGCAAATCCAACCCAAACAAACAGGTGAGAATAAGAAAAGAGCTTATTTGTGGGAAAGGAAGCAGAAACTGTGCCTGTGCCTTAATATGGGACTGAGGGGAGAAATGTCTTCTACTCAAGGAAGCACTGAAGAGCTTTTTGTAGCACACTGTAGGATGAGATATGACAAGCTGATGCTTCCCGTGTGATCTGGTTATTTAATGCAATGTGCCATCCTTGGAAGTGTTAGTGCTTAACTATTACTGTTAAAACATTAAAAAGCTCAACTATAAATAGCTTCTACTCTTCAGCAGCTCCCAAGCTATGTTTCTGGGTTCTTTATGTATTGATGTGTATGCACAGCGATGTATGTATACATATATTTAAAGGCAAACAGCAGAAAACAGAGTTTTGTGAAACAGTCATACTGAATATCTAAAATGCTACCATTTCTAGTTTACACTACTAGTGGAAACAAGTGGTGTGCCCTCAAAATATATCCCTGCTGGGGAAAAGGAAAACTTTCTTGAGGACTGCACTCAGGAGGAAACATAAAAATGACTCAATTTCTTGGGGGAAGGGAAAAAAAAATAAAAAAAGGAGGCAGATATATGCCTGAAAGAAAGACCAGAAACTAAATACCTAATTATACCCTGCAGTAAGCTGTCAGAAACTGGCGGCAGTGGGAGGGAAGGAGGCAAAGCTGATCTCAGTGAGTTTGAGCATAATCTGCTCTAACCATACTTAAAATGCCTTTTGTGTGGGAAAGGAAGGTTCTGGGACTCTCTGACACATGCTCTGTACTGCACTTATCTAATCCATTCAAACGGTCAGGGCTGAAGTTACAGACAAGTGTAAAAGTCTCACCTGGCCAGCACCAAAATTCAACGATGCCTCCTCAGCTTCCAAATGCAGTCTTTATAACTAAACTGCTGATCCAGTATTACAGTCCAGGGAATACAGGTACTCTTCAAAAAGATATCCAAGTGTCAGTCTATTGCTTGTAATTACATTTCGGCTCAAAGCGCTTTCGATACCAGCATAAAATGCCAAGACATTTCTTTTCGTGCCTGTAGCGGGGTAGGCGTTTGGAGAGTGGATTTGGGGTTTGCTCTTGGTATTTTGTACTTAACACAAATACTTGGTGTGTATTGAACTGACCTTGAGGAGAAAGTTCTTAGCAGTTGAACTGACTGCAAGGGAAAAGTGGGTTTATTGTAGTGAATTGTGAGAAAAGTGTTTTCTCGATGGAAGTTTGGTTCATAGAGAACATACAGCTGCCTTGTTGGTGTAGGGTTTAAACTGCTGCAGACTGGATCTATAAAGGTCTTAAAGTGCATCAAACTGACTGTGACAGTGAAAAAACATAACAAGTTGGGCTTTTACAACTTGGGTTAGGAAGATTTGGTAATGGGGCGTGCCTCCAAAGGCGGCACAGTTACCTGGGTGAGCAAGTAACTGCATAACTTGTGTTCAAGGGCCACCAGCACCCAGACACAGAACACTTCTCAGGGGTTGCTCTGGTAGGCACTTGCCACAGCATTCACCTGGGAGCAAATTCCAACTTAAACAGGGCTCTCAGTCCTTTTGTTCAAGTTAGCCCTCCTTCAGTGCTTAACTCTCCACCTTATGTGGGTCAAGGATTTCTATGGGACTCTGCCTTCCAGCTCAGGCGGTCTCCAAGGGCCACCTTAACCCCAGGCTGCCCTTCTGCTCTGACAACAGTGCAGTGATTAAAAGCATTCATCTGAGTGGTTCAGGCTGTGATCTTTCTGCCTAACTAAACCTTGATATGACCTACCTTGGGTGAGTGCTCCAGCTACCAGAGTGCTGGATAAAAGGAGGATGCTGGTTAATACTTTTTATTATTATTTATTAGCGATCAGGGCCATAGGTCACTTCTCCAGTATGTAGAATATAATTTGATTCCTCTCTCTGCTGAGAATAGCAATGCTTGTCCAGTCTCTCCAAAACTGCTTTAGTGATTGTTGCTTTCAACACCAAGTTGTCAGGACTCTGCATCACATTTGGTTTGCTGTCTAATGTGCCTCCTGTGAGCTGTGAACTTTGTAGATGGAAAACTTCCTGATGCAACATCTTATAAGAACAATGCAAGTGAATTGGCTGTTTCTAGATCATTAAAGATTACTGTGTTTGCCTGGAATCTTTAATTTTTCATTTGCTGAAATCAGTGGAAAATTTTGGCTCTAATCTGAAAGTTTGCCAGTTAATGCACATCTCCCTAATTCCACTCACTTTTTTTTTAGAAGAACATGGCTCTTGTCACTTAAACAAGCTGGGATTTCTTTTACAATCACAAAGGATTTAACATAGAGTCAAGTAAGCTTCCAGTGGTAAGGATAGCCTTCCGTAAGTCCTTAGGCTTGTTGTTCATCTGCAATGGCAGATTAGATTAGTGCCATCAAGCTTGTGGCTTCCCCACGCAGTGGATGTGATCATTGCAAACAAGTGCTTAGCTCACAACCGATGCCTACCCTGAAAGTATCTCATACATAGGTGGCACCCCAAAATTCATCTTGACTGTGAACAATCATAAGGGCATCATAGTTCATAATGTGTCTTTCCTGGCCCCCAACCCTGGCCCCTAGCGAGTAGGAATGGTCAAAGTTGGACCCACCTCATCTGACTATGGCAGATGTAGAGTTTACAGGGAATAACAGTTTGGCTCAGTCTAAGAACTGCTGGAGGGGTATCTTTCAGGGTAGTTCCCTCAGGAAAATCTAGTAATACCCTGATCAAGAGAACAGGAAACCCCAGACTTTGCCCTAATAATCTTCTAGGGCAAAGATGTGAAAGAGACCAGGATAAGAATCATTAAATATACACATAGCAAGGTAAAATTTATTTCAAAGAAAACATCTTTTATTATTTTATGTATGTGCTAGATCAAAGTAGCAGCTCTGCAACTGCATTGAGATTAACATGAAAACTAAAATAATCACAGCTTCTCATTTCTCTGAATGATATGTAATCACTCTGCTACAGTGCACAGGACACAATCTGGAACATTACTCATTTATTAAAGGGAGAAAGACGTGGCAGGGTTAAGATTGGAAGAAAGGGGACAGTAGTGTTGTATGACTCCCTGAATGCCAGGTCAGTAGTTGCATTTGTCCTGTGGAATAAAGGAACCGATTTCTTTAGCCAGGATGTTATTGCATGACAGAAAAGCTCTCTTCTTCAGATCCAAAACAAGGTCTATCCCTTGCTTCCCTCCTGCTGTTCTCAGCTGCATACTCCCTTTAGACTTGACTAAAACCTGTTCATCTTTGGAAGATGGAGTTGTTATGATCAGGTTTTCACCCTGTTTGTTGTATAGGGCAGTGCACCACATAAATATTAAGGTATTGGATCAGAAGTCAAGTCACCTCTTCTGCTTGGTCCCATAAACTGCACAGAAGTATGCTTTCTCCAGATAGAGAAATACAGCTTCAGAAGTACCACTACTGTGCAATGCATGAGACAAAGGGGAAGTTTTGTCCCAGTGACACTTGAAGCTAATTCCAGGAAGCTGCAGTTCCAAGGAAAAAGAATTTCATTGAATTCTAGCAGTAACAGATGTCCATAAATGAACTGTAGATAAGCTAAAAGCCTGCACAGCGTTCTAGCACAAAACTCATGGAACAGAACTGGTGAACACTTTCATTAATAGAGACCTTCCAGAATCAAGTCAGCATCTAACAGCAGAAGACAGATGTCTTACTCCATCCACTGGGTCCATGCAATTCTTAGGCAGGGACTTGGATGAAGTGCACTGTTTCAAGGAGCTGAGAAGGAGAAGAGGGGAAAGGTCTTCACATTGCTCAGACCAAAGGCAGCCCATCTGGCTAATTAGTGCACAGAGCAACAAGCAAAGTCTTTTATGAAACCCTACTTGGTACAAACTGAGGAAAGGGTAAAAAATTCTTCCAGATTCCCGCTCCTCCCTTCTGTCCAATTTCATCTCGCAAGCAAAGCATTTCTTAAATTCCTTATCACTGAAGTTCCTCCTACACATTTTTAAGACTCCCAGAAGACTGTTTCAACACTGACATGGTGAAAAAAACCAAATCCAGAGCTAAAAGCAGATTTGGAATCTGAAGCAAGATTCACATCAGTCAGCTCACCTCCACTGCTGCTCCAAAGATGGAGATACCTAGGCTCACTCTCTGTGCAAATGCAAACCTCTTCCTTTCTCGAAAGAGGTGCTACCTCCCTCCTCTTGCTACCTACCTCGCTTCTGGCTGGGATGTGCCATGCATGCTGATAGGAAATTACTGCTTGGGATTTCTCAAAATTCTTCTGCATGTTCCTTCCACAAAGCTACCTCCACCACCAGAGGAGCAGCCGGTGCACCGGCTCCCTTGGGAATAGCCGATTCCACAGTGCTACACCCCTCAGGGACTGCTGGTTCAGCAGCACCTGGTCTTTGAGTAACCAGCACCACAGTTTTCACAAGTAACAAGACAGAACTCTGGCAGAGGTTGCTGCACACGCAGATGGACAGACCTCAGTATTTCTGCAGGTAAGTACCTACCACGCTGAGGGTGTGGCTCACATTTACTGCCAGCAACCAGCTCTCCAAGGTCTATGGAATTATGGCCCAGAGGACCATTCCCAATTGATCCAATGGAAGTTACCACCCAAGTCAGCAAATACTGCAAGCAAAGGGAGCATTCCTTTTTCTGCACTGGATGGCACCTCTGAAAAGGGAGGTTGAAGGACGCTGGAGCTAATGTATGAATAAAGATGTTTTGGACCTCCAGTTCCAGGTCTTGCACGACTTTGGAGATGCGTTGAAAGCTAAAGGATCTTCCCTATTTTGTATGCAAAGTCCTTTCCTGTGCTTACTCTTCTGGATACTGGAGATAAGCCCTTGTTTTGTGCAACCAGATGAAATGGTAATTTTTCTCTCCAGTGAAAGGAATAGTATTCAAATCTGTTCCTCATGTTACAGCTGCTTTTAGAAGTAGCCAAGTGACACAGGAGAAGAACCCCAAGTAGTGGTAAGAGAGGAAGAAAACTGCTTCCCACTACGGATTTCACAGGAGGGAAATCCATGCAAAGAGATTTGCTTCTATTCATAAAGTAAAGGACAGAGAAGGAAACCACAGAGAAGGACCTCTTTTGCCTAGGTCACTGACAAAGCACCTAGTCCCCTTCAGACGCAGAGTCTGGTATACCAAAGGAACAGTGACCTTCCTAGGAAGATACATCAGTATTGAGAAGACTGAGAGCTGCTGAAGCAGAATTTCAGTGCACATGGATGCTGAGACTTGAATTAAGAACTCAAACTTCTGTGTGGAACATCTTGTTTGTACCCTGTGTATGGAGCTGCCTGTTTAAGCAGGAGGGAGGGAAGAAGAGACAGAGCAGATCTATTTCTGATCTTTCAGTGTTGTGTGAGCTAACTAGGAACACCAACTCAGTTGTATTGGCTCCAAGGCTTTTCATCATATACACAGACTGGTATGTGCTTCTAAAATCACAGTGCCCCTCTGGAATTAAGACACTCCTCGCTGGGCCAAGCTTTCACATGAGTTTCTCATGCAGTCCTTGCTCATCTTCTTTGGAACATCTACAGAGACACAAGCCTTGACCTTTTTCTGGATAGCCTGAGCTAGGAGAACAGAGGCAATAGAAGGTTTATGTTGTTAGAGACATGGAAATGTTCCTGGACAGGCAAGTCCCAGCTGCTAATTCATGTTAGGAGGACTCTACTTGCATGTTAAAGGAAGAGGAGGAAACCGAGGTCAGGTCGTGTGGGGTATCCCTGAGCTGCAAACCACGTGAAGGATAAAAGGAAGGAGTGAAATACAGAGACATTTATATTCTCAAAAATAAAGACGGGGTTTGGGACTCTGGTACCATCCTGGCTTGATCTTCTCTTTAAATCCTTGCATGCAAAAAAGGAGCAAAGGTGGACTGTGACTCTTTCTGTTTAACCTTTGTTCCAAAGAAGGCCTCCTCTTAGAAGCTGTGCCAGCTGGAGCAGGTGGATGTTCCTTGCAACAGTTGGGATCAGCGTGGGTGCCAAAAGAGCCTCTTGCTGCAGCACTGAGTCCTGGGCAAAGACAATTCTGGAAATTCAGACTCTGTGGTGGTTTCCTCTGCTTCTGAGAGCAGCCTACTGGCTCCCTAGTGGGATGTGAAAAGGCAGGAGTGTTCATAGAATGCTAAATAGGCAGGAGGGAACAATATCACTTTCACCTCAGCCTTGCAGCAAGTTGCTCTGGCTACTGCAGCTTCCTTTGAGGGGCCCTGCCTCTCCGTAGCTGCCAGAGGACTGCAAAATAGGACTTTGTTTGAGACTGACAGTGATGCAGTGACAAATGCCCAAGCAAACAGAATTTGTTAGAAGTCCATAGGCACTTATTCTTCACAAGGAGAATGTTAAGACTTAAAGCCTTCTCTTGGCACAATGCCACCACAGCACAGCTTCTGGTGTACTCCTGTCAAAGACTGGAAAACCAGCACACTGTAGGAATGGAATGCTGGCTGATGGTGGCTCCTTGCACAGGGAAGAGCCTCATCCTCAAACACATCATGAGGAGGAGGGTGGGCTTGCTTGATCTTCGCACACAAAAGGTGGAAAAGAAAGAACTCTGACAGCTGAACAAAACTGGGACTGCTGGGACAAGCCTCCTCCTTATACCCTGTTTCCATTATGGCTCAATTATTGATGGCAGCAATGTACAGTCACAGTTGAAAGCCTCTGGGCAGCTGTCAGGATTGCAGATGAGTATCCATAAAAGTAAGGGGCGTTTACTGCTTTAGTTTTCTTTCATGTTGGCTAGATTAGATCCAGGTCTCTCCCCATTCTTCCCCTCTTCCCTTTCCAGTATACAAAATCCCTTACAGTAGATCTTTAGGCACACCTGTCTTAGCCCCTAGCTCCAGTTCTCTTTCTTGAAAGCAAGTTGCACAGCATCATTCACATCCTGCACTATGTAAGATGCCTCCAGCAGGCTGGGATCAAAGCAGAAGTCCCGGTGTCCATGGAACACTGTCTCCGTTGTGCACTGCTCTGTTTTACTGGGAACGCTGTCATTGTGGTGGTAGACACCAGTGCAGACCAGAATCGACTCGCAGCTCTCCACTGAACTGCTGCAGTCCTTCCTCAGCTTAAGGTGATCTTCGGTTTGGGGACTGCCTGCCTGTGGGCTCCTCTGCACCCCAGCCTGGACCTGGTTCTGCTGAGCTGACTTGAGGTAGTTGTTGTAGAGGTTTGCCCCATAGACATCAGACATAGGGTTATCCCTGGAGAAGGTCACAGGAAATAGGAATGAGAAACTAGCCCATGTGTCTCACTCTGGCAGACTGGGATTAAGAAAGCACTGAAGGAGGAAGGGTGTGAGATATTTGCTAACATCAACAGGAGCACCCAGACTGGGCTAGCGAGTCCCCCAACCAGCGTGTCCTCTTCAGGCCACATTCACAAACATCTTCCAAAGGGGAGACAACACATCAAAAGCACGCACATCAGTTTCAGCCACTGCTGTATTATATTCCCTACGTTCCCAAAGTGTTTGGCTTAACTGGGCTAATGGTGCTACATCTGGGTTTCTTAGCTTTGCCTTTAATCACCACTCTACACGCGCTCTGCATCCTACAGTAAACAGCTTTCCTATAAGGAAACAGGGCCCTTCAAATTATTGAAACTGTAGGATGCAAAAAGCCAGCACGCCCCTGTTCCAGGATATAAGGTTCCAGAGACACCATGGGGATTCTGGTGTTAATTTCAGAAATACCCAGTAAAAAAACCCCAACCAAACAACAAAAAAAATCCCAACCCACCAGAGAGAAATCAGTATGCAACTCCCTAAGGAAAGCAGCAAGAAAAAAAGTCTCTTACCCAACTGCATAGAGGCGTCGGATGGGAGCCTTCCAGCCCTGCTTCTCTGCCTGCTGTTTGATCAAGTATTCGGCATAGCGGTAGGTGACTGTGCTTGGTTTGCCAATCAAGGCCTCATACTTCAGTTCCTTGCCTGTCATCTTCTTGTAGATGTTCTCCAAGCAGAGAAGGAAAGTGCCATGGCCAAACCTGCTCCAGAAAGGAGTTCATCAGTGTCCCCAGTCAGACCACAGAAGTGGCAAGCACTCCTCGATGAGGAGAACCATCTGCTTTAGCCAGGTTAGTGCCTAGTTCAGATGTGGTGTCTACCCACACACACCTCCACAGGCAGTGGTCTGCCTTTTGCTTCTTGAAAGCTTTAGTCTTTGTTTCCCAGGCAGTTTTCACATCTCTGCTGCTAATTACGCCATACAATCAAACTTTTAAAGCATTCAAATGCTAGAAAAAAATGTAGTAGAAAAAGATCATCTGCAGGAGAGGTGTGTGAAGTAAGCTAGAACAAATATCACACAAGCTTTTCACCTGGGCATCTTGGCTTCAGCCATCCACAGGAGATCCATGTTGCAGGCAAGGACAGGCAGATGTGGGTATGGCACATCTTGCAGCTCTGCCCCCGGGTTCCCGTTGCTCAGGAGTACATCAGTAATAAGTTGAAGGCTTGTCTCCCACCTCACTGGCTCACCAAACAGAATCACCCCTGGAAGATTTCAAGAGATGTTTGAAAACTCACAGCACCCAAGCATAGGACCCACCACCAAATGCCACCCACTACCAAAACCACTCCTCTGCTGGGATGCCCTGGTGAGAACTGCTACCACTGGAACACAGCCGGTGCAAGGGTTCTGGTCTGCATATTCCTTCACCACGTGCATCACTGGTCCCAGATATTGGAGAATGGCACAGAGAAAAGTTGGCTTTGCTTTTACCCAGCTTGTACTTCACGCTGCACAAGGGCAGCGAGGCTGCCTCCTGACTGTATCTTCTGAATATGCTGCCCATGGATACCAATGAGCCAACAGCACGTCATCAGCTCCCATCCCAGCTGGCTTGCCTTGCTGTTAGTTCTGCTGGCTGTTCATATGTAAACAGGGGCTACTTCTTACCTTCTATAGTGGGGAAGCCAGTGGTTGGAGGAGGCTGCCAGAAAAAAATTAAGCCTGGGTTAGTAATGCAAAACCCAATGCCATCTCCAAAACAAAACTAAAAGTGCTCCCTTTGAATCTGCCAAAGCAGTTCCATAAAAAGGCAGGGCAAGGCCACCTGGAATCCTGAAGAAAGATTTCCCTCACCCTGCCCCCCATCCCAGACAGGATTTCACAGACCTTGCACTTGTGTCTCAGAGCTGGAGATGTCAACCAAAACATCTTACCCCGCACTGCAAGGAATAGCAACGGAAGACAGGCATGGCATGAGAAATGAGAGGGTGAAGTCACTGCCCTGCCTGCAGGAGCCACGGTAAAGAGCAGAGAGACGCTGGCTAAAGGAAGTCACTAGCAGCAATGTGCACCAGCTGCTCTGTGCCTCTGCAGCCTCTCTGCCCTGTCTATAGAGCACAACACCACCCCTTCTACATCAGGAAATTACCAGCTTTTTTGGCCTCCGGCTCTGATCCACCATGTCTAAAAGGGGATACGCCTTCCTCAGTGCCTCGATGGTGACCACGTGCTTGAACCCCAGGCTATTTCAGACCATCAAGGAATGTTGTGGAGACTTTTTTTAAGTGACAGCTTTTTGTTAAGTTACTTGCATAAGCATCTGTGGGATTAAGCAATAGGAGTTCCAGTAACAGAGCACTCATTTAATGTGGTAATGCATAACCTCGTGGCTTTCAGGCACACTGTGCTTCAACGAATTGATGGCCCTAAAGGTTGCAACAACAAAACCAAAACAGACTGGGGTGATTCAACAGCAATCTCTGGAAGCGGGCAAAGAGCAGAGATCACCACTCCAAGATAGAATATATGTACTTTGAGAGACCTTTATGCCAGCATTATGACATTGGTGCAGCACAGGGGGCTGGTGAAGCTTCTTGGCTAGAAGCAGAATCAGTGAAGCCTTGGTCAGCAAAGTCAGTGCAAGGAAAACGGTCTGTGCTGATAAAACTACACAAGCAAAGGATGAGTTGCACTTGCTGGCAGAACACCTTGTCCTTAGCTTGCTTAGCTATGGGCCTTGAGGAAACAAAGAGAAGGGCCATGCTTTTGTAACAAATTAAGTTAAATAAACGTCGAGTACAGGGTGTGACCCTCTGTGCAGAGGCTGAGATGTTGCAAACACTGCAGGCAGTTCTTACCAACTTGCAGACACGTCTGATCTGTTCTCCCCTCACCTCAGCCAGGCACTATGCATGTGGGAAGGTCATTTAGACCACTACCCTGTACTGGGATGCTCTCATGATATTTCATAGAATCATAGAATGGTTTGGGTTGGAAGGGGACATTAAGGATCACCTAGTTCCAACGCCCCTGCCACGCCCAGGGACACCTTCCACTAGACCAGGTTGCCCAAATCCCCATCATATTTGACTTCCTCCAGCTGTTGTCAGATTCCCGAGGAAAAGGAAAGGAAGAGGAAAGGGGAAAGTTGTGAGTGATCTCTAATGGGCTCTGCCAAGAAGGAACGGGCAGAGCACAACTGTGTCTGACAAGTGAGAGAGGCCGAAATCCAATGGGTGACATGCCACCCAACATGAACAGCAACCACAGGAGGGGTAATCAGAGTAAGAAGCCAAACACCGAGTAAGGGCATCCAGGAGGCAACCAGGATGGAGAGCAGGGTATTCCCTGCGGCTGAGCCTCTCCATGAGGATGCTTCCCCACCATGTAAGGCCCTTTCTGTCTCCTGGCGCTCCTGCCAGCCGAGGGAGCCCCATAAGCGGGGCACAAGCACCAGCCTTTCGCAGCGGGACACACACACACACACATACGTAGCAAAAAGGATACTTGCGGGCGTTCTCCTCCACGGGGCCCTGCCCGTCCACCAGCACGCACCTGCGGTGGAACTCCCTGAAGAGCTGCAGGGGGCTGTGGGCCAGGACCACCTGCTCCGGCGACACCTGCGGGGGCGAGGGGAGGACAGGCCGGGGCACCGCGGCTCGGCTTCCCTTTCCCCCTCCCCGCGGCCCACCCGGGGCACCCCTCGCCCACCCCCTCGCTACCTGTATCCCCAGAGCCCCGCTGAGCTCCTGGGCCTTGTCGGAGGGCAGGCAATTCCCGGCGTTGGTGAGGAACACCACGGGCACCCGGAGCCGCCCGCCGCGGCCTGCCAGGCGCTGG
>VWZF01006519.1:129934-189371 GCA_013396755.1 Sclerurus mexicanus | reverse complement strand
GCACCAGCACCCCGTCCACGTCCAGCAGGAACCCGAAGGCTGGGGGCTCTGAGGGTGAGGCGGGGGCAGAGGGAAGCCCTGCCGAGGGTCTGCACGGCCCGGCAGCGGCGGAGNGGAGGCTTTGGGGCCTCCGCTGGGGCCTGCAAAGCGCGCGTTGTTTCCCTGCGTCCAACAATCCCCCAAAAGAACGCCGCCCTCAGAAAGGTTACGGTTTTTATACTCTTCCTAACAATTAGATATCTACAACCAATGATCGTTTCTAATCCTCTCGGTGGTCCGCCCATCGGGGTCCTGGGCTGTGCCCCCTGGAGCACCTCCAAGGGTTTCTGAGCTCTTCTGTTGTTTTGACTTCAAGTTATCTTGCAGGTGTCTCTGAGAAACATCGTGACCTTCAGAGAGCCTGGGAATGTGTGAGAAAATCACTTTAGTAACTTCTAACACCACTTAATATGTGAGCGAGAAAACCTATACTTCTAAAACTCTAAAAATCTACAAAATACACACCAAACCTTTAGGCATCACTGCTGTCCTCCAAGCACACGAAAGGAAGAGGAAGGCAGGAATCTCCCTCCTTGCCTTTATATACCCCTGATTGGTTGAAGGAATGCTGTGGAATACTTAATNCCCCCCCCCCCACACACAAGAGGAGCAGGCCGCGCCGCTGGGGTGGCAATTTCTCAGACAAGGCCTCAGCTCATAAATAAAGAGCTAAATAAATAGCTAAGCCGGCGTGCTGCTGATGCCTAAAATCCCGGAGGATAGGCACTCGAAGCATTAATGGAGAAAGGTAGGGGATACANCTGCAAAGCGCGCGTTGTTTCCCTGCGTCCAACAATCCCCCAAAAGAACGCCGCCCTCAGAAAGGTTACGGTTTTTATACTCTTCCTAACAATTAGATATCTACAACCAATGATCGTTTCTAATCCTCTCGGTGGTCCGCCCATCGGGGTCCTGGGCTGTGCCCCCTGGAGCACCTCCAAGGGTTTCTGAGCTCTTCTGTTGTTTTGACTTCAAGTTATCTTGCAGGTGTCTCTGAGAAACATCGTGACCTTCAGAGAGCCTGGGAATGTGTGAGAAAATCACTTTAGTAACTTCTAACACCACTTAATATGTGAGCGAGAAAACCTATACTTCTAAAACTCTAAAAATCTACAAAATACACACCAAACCTTTAGGCATCACTGCTGTCCTCCAAGCACACGAAAGGAAGAGGAAGGCAGGAATCTCCCTCCTTGCCTTTATATACCCCTGATTGGTTGAAGGAATGCTGTGGAATACTTAATTATAACCCTGTTACCAGGGAAGGCCCAGACCAAAGCCAAGGAAACTAAACCACCACGCCCCACAACCGGGTAGTTGTAGGGAAGGTACGTTTATTCAGCATGCTGGGTGCATGGGGGATTAGTCCACCAAAGACACGCACACCTCTCTGTGCTCACAGGCTTGTTTAAATACAGTCACAACGTGCGTATTCATCATTTCCCTATGCATTATTTTCCTAGAAAAAGCAGGCTTGTTCTAATCATTTCCAAGAAGTAATTTCCATTTTCTCCGCCCCGTGCTCCTCCCATCTGAGTTTGCGCATTGGTTTCCAGTTTTCCTGGGCCGGGGTCTTCGGCGGTCTTGGGGATGAAGATCGTGGGTCTTCTCCACTGTCTCCTTTTCAACTTGGCTCAAAAAGTAACTTAAACCAGTTTTGTTGGCAACTTGAACTGGTCTAATTAGCAAACTTCTATAATTATCTTATTCTTTTGACATGTTTCCTGATTTATCTCAGTTCCATATGGTGCCCATTCTGTTTTGGAAACCTCAAAGCCAGGTACTGAAAGCACTGCCTGTTTCTCATAACATATTCCCTGTTTTTCTATCTTTGTAGCCATTTATGGCCTCAACTATGCAGCCTCTTCAGTGTTAGTTACCTTAGTATTGATAACTTACTTCTACTTAGTATTAGTACCTTATCAATACCCCATATCATATGTGGAACAAGAATCCCAACCAACCCCAAATGGGAAAAGGGGGGGAAAGGGAAAGGGAAGAGGGACAAAAATGGATAAAAATAACACAAAACAGATACGCATACTCGTAAACTCAGGGAAAAGCTCAATAAAGTTACTAACACAATAAATTCTCACCAAACTCCCCTCAAGAGAAGCAGTTTCTCCACCTCCGCGCAGCTTTCGGACAACGGGTCTCAGATAGGCCTCAGCTCATATAGATAAGAGCTAAGCCGACACACTGAGACCTGCTGTCCTCCAAACATCCAAAATTAAGAGAGAGGCAGGAATCTCCCTCCTTGTCTTTATATACCCCTGATTACGTGCAGGAATGGTGGGGAATACTTCCTTAGTTATGACGCTGTTACCAGGGAAGGGCTAGACCAAAACCAAGAAAACTAAACCACCACACCAGGAAAGCGTGTGGGGTGTCCCGTCTGTGTGTGGGCTTGGGGAGGGCTGGGTGAGGAGTGGGGTGTCGGAAGCGGCACGGAGGGTGAGGAGAAGAAGGGTGAGCCACGCACAAGCAGCAGTGCCGCGGGAGAGGCGTGCAGAGCCACCGGCGAGGAGAGGTTTGGGAGCAAAAGGCAGAGACCCCTTCAAAGCAGTCCCAGCGAGTTTATCTCGGCCCCTCACAAAGTCAAAGAGCGGGAGACTCACAGCCCGCGCGCGAAATTGCTGCAGCGCTGTCCTTGTGATTACACCTCACCTGGTTTCAGCCTCAGTTGGCCACATCGTACCCTGCCCGCAGTATGTGTGCTGAGGAGCTGTACTGAGACTTGCTGCCTCTGCCAGGGGAGTGGTTGTCCCTCTGTACTTGGCACTGGTGAGGCCACACCTCAAGTACCATGTCCATTTCTGGGCCCCTGAAACCAGGAAAGACATTGATGTGCTGGAGAGTGTCCGGAGAAGGGCAACAGAGAAGGGGAAGGGTCTAGAGGGTAAGTCCTGTGAGGAGCAGCTGAGGGAGCTGGGAGGGTTTAGCCTGGAGAGGAGGAGGCTCAGAGGAGACCTTACTGTTCTCTACAACTACCTGAAAGGGGACTGTAGCAAGGTGATCATCCTCTCCTCCCAGGCACTTGGTGATAGGACAAGAGGACACAGCCTCAAGCTGTGCCAGGGGAAAACATGTCGGACATCAGGGAGAATTTCTTCACTGAAAGGGTGGTCAGCCATTGGAATGGACTGCCCAGGGAGGTGGTGGAATAACCCTCCCTGGAGGGTGTTCAAGACTTGACTGGACACAGCACTTAGTGCTGTGGTCAAGTTGACAACATGGTGATCAGTCAAAGGTTGAACTTGGTCTTGGAGGTCTTTTCCAACCTTAGTGATTCTGTGAGCTGCTGCCCTGCCTTTGCTCAGTCTTTTCTATGTAAAGCCAAGTCTTGTGGTCCTTTCCCTGCAGATCATAAGGTTTTCTAAAACTCTGGTTAGCTTTTTTTGCTCTCTGATGGTCTGCCTCCCTATGTCCTGTTCCCATGGGCCAGAAGTCTTGACGCTGAATTCAGCTGAGGCCCTTTCAGAAAGCAAAAGGTTCACTTCGCATCCATGGAGATGAAATAATGTTTGCTCTCTGAATGGGCTTAAGATTTTCTGACTCCCTCTGTGGGGCAGGTTTAACATGTATGACTTTAGGTATCAATTACACAAACACTGTAATTGTTTGTTTTTACACTTCCATTGTCATGAACACCAACCTTAATTTGTTTTTGACCCATTTTAACATGGAGAGCTCTTTCTGAAGAGCTATTAAAGCACCAGCAACTCAGCACTATACATGTACAGATGGTTATTCCTCCTTAAGTGCCTTTGCCTTAACTGAATTACCTACCATTTATTTTATGTAATTTCTTCAACTTGCCAAGATCATTTTAATTTCTCACAAATGTTTGCAGCTCCTCCTGCTCTGGCAAAATTTGTGCTGACCTTGGAGATGTTACTGAAAGTTCCCTGCAGAACTGGGCTTCAAACCTTCCTCCACCGGCATGAGGGAACCAGCTACAGCTACTTTGAAGTATGCCTTCTCAACGATGTACAAACCAGAGCCCTCCAACCGTCACCTCCCTTGGCTGCCAATGAAAAATACAGTCAGACAGAGTGGCAAAGACTTCCTGAAATTAATGACAAACACAAAAGCCTTGTCTTGAGTGTTTCTCTGCTACCCAGCAAGGCGGTCACTCCTGGCAGAGTGAAAATGTGATTGATTTGCTGTGATTTCTGCTGAGAGTATTGGCTGATGTGGGTTTGTGGCCTTCTAACGATACAACCCCTTGCAAGTCAGGTGGGTTGTTTTGGCTACTACTCTCAGTGCCTCCAGACCGAATCGCATTGCGGGGTCTGTCAATCTCTTCTTTTTTCAAGTGTAAGGATACTTTTGCCCTCCTTTTCCCCTTCCCGAGACTTTCGAAATAGCCGCGGGAGACATCTAGGCGGCTCCCTATCGCAGAGAGGATTTCATTGGAAAAAAAAAAAACAACCCAAACCAAAACCAACCCACTCGTTTTTGTCTCTTTAAACACGCTGTAGCTGGGGCGTTTTTGGGGCGGGGGTTTTATCCCGAGGCCCCGCGGTGCCGGCGCTTCCCGCGGATCCCTGCGGGCGGCGCTCCCGCTCCACGGCGCGGGCGGGTCCGCAGCGCTCACCTGCGGGAACCCGGGGCGCTCCCGGCAGGGATGCGGGTTCAGCATGCGGGATGCGGGATGCGGGCTCGGGCTGGGGGCCGGGGGCCAGGGCGCTGCTCTGATCCCCAGTGGACTTTGGGGGACCGAAGAGGTGCGCCCAAGGTGTGCGTGTGTGCGCCCCGGCGGGCTGGCACAGCTGCCGTGTTTATTTTTTTTTTTTTTTTTTCCAGGAAAGGCCGTCCAACAGGCTGAAGCGCTTATTTTTAAACCAGCGCGGAGGGGGTTTGCCAGCGGTCGGGCACAGGCTGAGCCTGGCAGGGACCGACAGCGGCAGGGCTTGCCAAGCACGGCGCTCCGTGGCTGCTGCTTTGGCTGCCGAGCCCCTCCCGGCACCCTCGGGCAGCCTTTAGCCCATCGCCCCTGTGCTAAACGCGCCCGGCTCTGTGATTCCTGTCAAGGAGCTCCCCGTCTTGCGCGCTGTGCATGGATGGACCTCGTGGTTTCTTCCGCAGGCGCATCTGGCAAGAGCCATATCCCCAAATACCCCTAGGGACCGCCTGTCTGCCCTTCTCACACCAGCCCACAGGAGACTCCTCTTCTCCCCCTGTCTACACCGTGCTCGGATGTTTCTCCCACCCCCTTTCGTAGCTGACCGTAAAGACAAGGAAAACAGGCAGTTGCCCACAGCCTTCTCCCGTGGGTCCCTATGTAAACTTTGAAGCTCTGTTTTCTCTAGACTCATAGCCCTGTCATCACCCCCCGCCCCTCTTCCTGACCTTCTAACATGCCCCTCGAAAGTAGATGTACCCTCCATCTCTGTTCTTACCAGAGAGGCTCTAATGGCCTGAACCAACCCTCCCCCCGCGGTTTATCTCTTCTCTTTCCCTGCTGCAGCCTGCTAGTGAAATGATGGACAAGCTAAAGGTTGAGAAAATACAGTAAAATGCCTTTCTTATCCTGTAATGACCAAGAGGGAGGACACAGCCTGATAAAAATGACAAGCCAGAAGAATTGAGAGCCAGACCCTTCACCTGCCTGTCCCTCAGTGCACAGAAAGCACTTGATAGACCTGCTGCGATTGCAACTGCTGTGAGCCTGGAAAGAAAGGCATTAAGTACTGAGCCAATTAGAGCTGCAAGTTTCTGTCCGAAGAAATGTCCTTCTGCTACCTGTGAAGAGGCTAATTCAGAGACTAATATAGGAAGAAAACTTGAAGCAGGCTGAAGCTGGTGGAAAATGCATCTGTAGCCCTGTGTTTTATGGCCAGAGGGCTTTGCTTAGCATGTGGAATCCGTCTAGTCCCACTGCAGAGATGGAGGCTCACGTGATGTATAGATCCAGCTGCTCGCTTGGGCCTTTCTCTATTTTCAATCACTTACTTTACTTCTCTGTTTTTATTGGCATGATTTTTGACAGCAACCACTAGTCATGGATCAGCCATTTCCTGGCAGTGATTGACCAGGAGGCAAACATTTCATTCTCTAAATTGCCCCAAAGGCGGTCTAAGATGCTCTGCAGCAAACACTACTTAGACCTGTGTGCTGCAAACAAAGCTCCATCTACCTCCCATTTAAACAAATTGAACCTGAAGAGGCCACAGGGAGAGACAGATGGGGGAGATAACATGCATAAGGCTGGCTGTTGTACTATGGCTGCTTGAAGTAGCCAGTAACAGAAACTTCCATGGATTTTCTACTCTTCCTTGCTCCTGAGTCTGGATGGAGAGTGAAGGGGGCTTTTTTTTGCCTCTTTGTCTGCCATACTCAGCCTCCCATCACCCTTGTGTCTGCCTCCACATCTTTCATCCCAGACATTCAAGTGCTCTAGCTCCTCCTTTCTTCCCATGCCCACTGCCAGCACTTTGGGCAAAGAGCCTCAGGTGGTACCGTGTAGTTACTTGGTGCTCCAGAAGGCACTTGCCAGATTCAGAAAGAACAGAATGATCACATAGTGTTTACTCTTCTCCTTGTTTTCCTCCATTAAAACTCTGCTAAAAGAAGGTTACATGATCTTTCCTGTGCTGTAACCACCACAGACAAAACTGTAATGGGCGGAGAGGTAGCACAAACAAATCATGTGTGTCAGGTCTCTGTATGAAGACATAGCCCTGAGCCTGCCATGTGGCTTGGGGAAGGGGGAACTGGGGCGCCTGTGTTTTGTCTCTGCCGGGTGACTCAGGCTTCACTCCACAGCGTGTTAGCCCCATAGATCAAACTGTCCTTTGCAGCGTGCTGTGAAGACATTTCAGACTCCCTGATAACTCTGTGCCAGGCTGAGTGACATGAAAAAACCCCTCTCCTGCACATTCCAGATTCAAACCTCACATAAAATTCAGGTATCTCGTTCTTTTTAACTCGCGGGGGGAAGGGAAAATAATCCCCACATTTAAAATAGGTTTAAAAATTTAATTATAGACTGTGTTCTGAAACAGGCAGGCAAAAAAGCATTATATGTGATGTATTTGCCAACAAATGTGAGCAGGGAGCCAAAGTACTGAGGATAAGGGAATAGACTGGCAGCAAAACCCTTGAAATGTTACTGCAAAGAGCCGAGTCTCAGTGAAGCCCTGCAGCCAAATGTACCCAGAGCTTTGAGGCCGAATAGGTGGATCTTTTATAACTGCTGTGGTCCAGCCTAAACCCCTCCTCCTTTTTTGCACACCTGGAGTTAGAGAGGTGAGGATGCAATTTGGGTTTCTCAATTCGCACCTTTCTCAGAACTATAGGAAGAGCTGATCCCCAGCAGTAAAGCAGGCTGGCCCTCCTTCTCTCACACTTGCTTAGGCCCTCTATATGGTTGAAGTGCATGTCCTGCCAGAGGACTCTTGGGAAGCCCCAGTCACCACACATGGCAATGCCCTGTTCAAGAAGGCATCCAAGGAAGGTCACACCACTGGAGTCAGGCCCCTCTCTATGGTTCAGGGTCACATTTAAACAGACATATATGATCAGGACAGAGAAGTTTCTTCTCTCTACCCAAATCTACGATGGATGCCTTCAGCAGAAGTGGAGTCACTAGGCTGGTCACAAATGCAGACATAGCCCTGTAGAGTTGTTTCACCTTTCTGAGGGCTTTGTCTGAAACCCACCTCAGATCTGTACTATTTTAAACCCCCCGTGATTTCTGTAGAAACCTGATTCTGCTGTAATCCTGAACAGCATCACTCACTGGTGGCTCCAGACACTTGGTCACATCGTGTCACAGTTGCAAAGTAGGTAAATGGCCAAGTGCACAACAGGCTTTTCTCAGGAAGGCAAGAACAAACTGGACACAACAGGTAAACTGATTCCAGCATGTATTTGGCAAATGGAAGATCTAATCCTGCAACTCTTGCAGGTAATGAGGAGGGAGGGGGACTACAGGTAGTCAAAAAGGAGTTCAAGCCCTCAAGAGATCGTGTGCAGGAAAAGCTAAAAGCTTTCTACTGTGGTAGAAAAAGAAGGGACATGGGTCAACCTGTGTTGAGGAGCTCAGCTCCTCCCACAATGGCTCTGTAATCATTAGCTTCACCTTGGCAGCAAAGAGGCTTATTTAAGGGAGAATCAACTCATGGCAAATAAAGGTCTTTGTCCATCCACATATAGCAAAGCTGAAAGATCAGGTTGCTCAGAGGGACATGGCTTTGGGTCATTGGTTAGCAGCCACTGCACTTGCTTGCAGCAGTTCTCCTCAGCAGCATTACAAATGAGGCATTTCCCAAGTCAGCATTTAAAACCTGGCCATGACCAAAGCCTGCCTACCTTGGGGACTTTAGACTGAGCTCTGTATGCAACACCCATGGAGGAGGAGGGAAAGTGGCTCTACTCTGGCTCCTCCTGCAGTATAAAGCTCCTCCCAGGACCAAATCTGCATCAAGGCCCAGGAAAGGTCAGCCTGCAAAGAAGCATCTGCTGGTGCTCTGAGGAAGGTGTAGCGGGATGTGGGCAGAGAGAGCTGGCGAAGAGGCAGCTGTGGCTGAAAAAGACAGGGGGTGTGAGGCACTTACCCTCTCTCCCCCAGTTATCAAGGGGGGTGACTGGGTTCTCACTTTTTGCTTTCTGTGGTTTGTGCCGCTGGCTTCTGCAACGCACACACCTGTGGTTTGTTGTGGGTTTATTTTTTTTCTCTGGTGGGGTTTCTAGTGTATTTGGTTTTGGGTTTTTTTTTCCCTCTGGGATAACAAGAGATGAAGTTGCAGCCTGTGAAATGTGGGCAATTTAACACAGGACACACGCGCTGTGCAGCTTGATCCACTCCTGTAGTCAGTGTATTTGCCTCCTGCTAGGGTGTTTCAACCAAGGTCAGTGGAAATAAACACTATGGCCAGGCAGCTTGAGACAATTAGCAGAAAGCATAAAGAGAGCCAATTTGCCCAGGCTGGTCAGATCAGGAAACAACAATCCTTGCAAGTCTGTGGCTCAGAGGAGGGAGAGGTCTGTCAGCAGGAACTTTTGTCAATTCTGCCTTGGCTGAGGCAAAGCAGCATAATTGTACTGAAGTCAGAGAGAGACACTCTTTGATCCCGGATGCATGCTTGGGGTATCTGTGCTGAAGGATTTTGCTACATTAATTTAGCATCCTGATTAAGACTTTTTTTCTTTTTTTTAATCTCTCTTCAGCTAGTTCTTCTCCTGATATAAAAATATCCGATATATATTTTGGTAATGTTAAGAAAGGGAATCCGCTTGTCCAGAGACTATTTATTATGTAGTTGTTTTTTGCCAAAGAGCTGGAAACCAAAGAGGTCCCAATGAGCACTGTGGGTATCTACAGCATGAGAGTAATTCTCCACCAAGGTGAAAATCTGTCTGACAGCCTGGATAAGGGCACATTTGCACTCCAAGTTGGACAACAAAGGCTGGTAGTAGAACTCCCTGAAATCAAAAGGTGTTTCCTATAAATGCAAAGGCCTGTGTTAACATGGCCTTGTGCAGGGGGACAGTTTTAATTAAGCTGGATGTGGGAAGCCAGGATGTTTTTTCCTCAGATGAAACATGTTTTGCCTTCCTTTTGACCAGTGGACAGGAAAAGATTTTGCAGTTAAAAAAACTACTGGCAACTCAGACACCTCTCTTTGGCTTTATGATCACTGTGCAACCAGGCTTAAATGTTCTGGGAGCAAGTTCCATCAGTTTGTTTCCAGCCATGGTAGGTCCTGAAATAGCAGACATCAGACCTATGACTGGTTCTTCAACCTAGCAGTGCTATTTTGGCAGCAGGCCCAGGGTTAAACATAACAAGAGTCATTTTCAGTCCTTGCTCTCCTGAAGGTCAGTGGCCCAAATGGTTGGATGTTTGTCTTAGCTGTTTCCGCACAAGGTCTGCATTTTGTAATGATAAGGCAAAATTCAGAGATCCTCATGTTGGCAATCTCCTGCTAACCCTAATTAGCAAGCATATTTTTCCTCAATGAGGATGGCAGGATTTGGTCATCGGCAATTTTTAATAGTTTTGACTATTTTGACCAGGGTGGTCTTTTGTCACTGTTGTAAAGGCTCACTGCTCCCCTTTACCTCCAGTTCATAGCTTTCACAGGATAGTGCAGCTCATTCTTAGCTTTAAGCCCATTAAGCCTGGCTTACCAGAGTCGCCCATTGCCAGGTGAGACTTCGAGGTTCATTCATCTGCTCAGGCCACACAGAAGAAGCAGCCTCCCTCTTAACAATCACTCTGGCTTGCCAAACGCCTTCTGAGATGAGTGTTGTCCTCTCTAAAGCTCCCTTAAAAAGCTATCAGAGAGGTCAGCCACAAATTGGTCCCATTTTTTCTGCCAGACCTCTTTGGCCTTGGCTTTCTCATCCGGTAGCATGGCACTGTATCTGTGAGGAGGAGAAAACTCAGTATCAGACAGGAGGCAAGGGGGCAGCTATTTCAAGATCAGCACCAAAATGAAAAGGCAGGAAACAGCAGCAGATTAACCCTTGCAGGGTTAAACCTTGCCTGCACCACACAGAGTAACACAGTGTAAAGAGGCTGGAGCTCCTGCCAGCTGGGCTCAGGCTGGGTGGGACAAGACAAATCACAGCCTCATCAGCACCTACTGAGTCCTGCACCCTGAGGACCAACAGCTCAGTCTTCATAAGCTGGAGACTCTGGGCAGCACCCAGTGACTAGCACAGAAGAGACAGCAGTGCTGCTGCTTTCAGATGTGTCCTGGGCTTGGTCCAAATTGGTAGGAAATCAGAGGATTTGTTGTCTCCCTGGCCATGCAGGGACTTGGGATTGCCTTGAGGATTGGCACAGGATTTCGCAAAGAGGCAAGAGCTGAGGAATGTGCAGAAAGACCCTGGGCATCATATCCAAACTATTTTGGGATGTTCAGAGCTGCCCAGATAAATAGAAAAAGTGGTTAAATGCACCCAAACTAAGTGCTGGTAGATTGTTTTCCTGTGTCTCCCAGGTGAGCCATGGTAAACACTGCAGCAAGTCAAATTTTGGCAGAAATAGGCAAATGATACAAAGACATAAGATTTCTTCCATACCCAGAACCAGGTGCTGTTGGCAAGTTCACAAAGGATGGAAAAGGAGGAATAAGCTGAGACATGGAGTCAGAGAAAGGCACTGAAGAGCACAGGCAGAGGAGGCTCTGGGGTCCCTGTGCCCTGCCTTTGGAGATTTTGGATTAATGGAAGCCCAGTTCACGTGGCTGAGGAGACTTTGGGGCCAAAACCCCAACACAGTCGGTTTCTGGGGAGCAAACTGGGAGTCTCCTTATGATTACTATGGCTAGATGAGAGAGGTGAGGAACTTACTTTAAGGAGTTGAGTGCGAGTTGTTTTAAGGTCCTCAGGTCAGCATTCATCCCTCCAATGGCCATGAACACCTCGTAGAAGTCATAGGAGACTCCCTTTGCCCCGAAGATGGGGGGATCGTCAGGGCTGATCACAATGGGGTGCCCTTGAGCCATGAGGTCAGCTGCGGGGTGAGTCCGCAGGTCAGATACCAGCAGCAGAACCTGGGTGGGGAAGGGTGGGAGACAACGCCGTGTCAGGTTGTTGCACACCTGTCACAGCTCTCTGTGCCAGCAGGGAGTCACCAGGGAGGGAGAGCTTCCAGAGGGCTGCTCAGAACGTGTTCTGCTCTGAACTGCTGCAGGAGGAACCAACTTTTCTCCTCAAGGAGATGAGTTTCTTAAATGAATTGCCTAAGTCAAGGCCAGTGGGGGGAATAACTTCTGCTTATTTATAATGATTTGACTGTGAGCATTTTGGGAACAGTCTTTTGGTTACGTATTTGCCACGATGCTTAGCTCAGGGCATCTGGAGCTTGTATCAGGGTTCTCTCCCTTAAGGCTCACACCAGTACATCGCTACCCCAGAGCATCCTTTCTGCTGCACCCAGGGGACAGTGTGCACCACGTTAATGTGTTGCAGAAGAGTTCCTGCTGGCTATGAATTCTACAAAACCAAGATACTTCCAGTTACAATCCCTGCTTCTCAAGACTCTGGCCCTGCTGGCTTTGAAGTGTTTTCCATTATGTCTCTTTAGACACCTCCCTGGCTCTGGGCCTCATCTCTGCTAGGGAGGATTGCTTTCCAAAGTTCCTCTGCGTAGAAATCTAAATGATTTTTTTTTGCTGGCTGGTATTACAAGCTTTATATATATTCACAGTGTGTGTCTACATAGCAAACTGCAGTGTCATGTGGTGCAAAGCAAACAGCCAGCCTGTGCGCATCAAAACTTATAGCTGCCCCCCAGCTCCCTGCTGCTCCTCACTGCTATGGTAAACCCCATTCCAGTGTCCCAGTCCCAAGACCTAAGCTTTTAACAACATACCTGGTTGGAGATGGGACAGACTTCTACAGGAATATCCCTCTTCAGAGACAAACTTCTGGCTACTGGGTGTTTAATGAGAGCAAGTCCATGGCCAATTCTGCTGGTATTCAGTAGCAATGCATCCAGCACATTATTGTCTACAGAGGTGCCCTGCCAGTCTGAGCAGAGACAGGTAAGAGTCACTGCAATGCTGTGAGGAAATATGGCTTCTCAAACTGCTAGATGATTTTCTTACTAGATGGCTCAGTGGCAAGGTGAGAGGGTTGCTCATGCAGAGCTTTCACTTGCATTTTCAGTGAAACAGGAATCTAATTCTGCCCAGGATATTTCCCAGCACAGAGATATCCACTCCTTTCACCTGTGCTAGATGTCCACAGTACTGTTCTTACAGCTAAGCTGATCATGCTGGTCTCCATTCATTGACAATGAAGAAAAGTAAAGATAATTTGTGGGGCGTAACCTGTGCAATAGGAAGAGATGTACTGTGCCTTAGCAGTGCTTATTACTGCCAGTGGCTATAAAGGGAGCCCAGGGTAACTAGTTCAGCTGTAGACACCTTCTCTGTAGATGTTAACATGCAATACACATATTGCAAAAGTTAGACACAACTGTCATGCATGGTTAGGATAAATCCCACCCACGTGGACTGAATAATATATTGCCAATAATGATGCAGTGCCCCAAGAATGAAGGGCATGTTGGTTCCTTTGATGAGCATATTCAGTTAAGACTCAAGGCTGGCTCTGACATTCCTTCACCTTAAAATATAAAATAATGTCTCAGGAATTCTGCTGCCGCTGCGAATGGGAGGCAAGTGCTGCTCCAAGAAGAAAACGGCTACCAGCAATAACTCTTACAGCATGGCTCCATATCACACCAAGTCAAAGACACTAAGCAACATGACACCTACAGTCAAAAGCAGGGAGTAGGTAAGGGAGTGGTCACGCAGGAATGCTACAGCAACAGGCTGATATGGGGAGATGCATAGGGAAAACTGATTATGTGCACATGTATACACACACACATCATCTTAATACATCCAGGCTTGCTTCTTCTGTGCTTTGCAAGGCCCCAGCCTTGCCTCTGCAAGCAATTACAGGCCTTGAGTCCTCATGCTTACCAGTCTCCCCAGCATGGAAAAAGTATGGCAAGTTGACCCCCATGGAATATGGGATGGTCAGGGCATCCTTCAGGTCCCATAAGGAATGACCTTCATCTTCATCACCAACCTAGGAGAAAGAAGAAAAGTATTTTTGACCATGCTAGGGAAGATGGTGGGAATAACAGCTATATCACCGAGGTGCCAGCTGTACTGAAATTACAGTGCTGTGCAGTGGGGAGCTGATTCTTTCAGGGGATTTTGTCAATTACCCTGAACAAAATCCTTAGCTGGAGGATTTGCAATTCATTAACACTGATTTCAGTACAGCAGCAGTTCTGGCTCTGGTATACAACATATGCCATATTACATATGTAGCTATATCACTAGGGGTTAATGTGAAGCCACAGGAGAAATACGGTTACCAGGTCGAAGCCTGCCAGGGTGTCTGGAAACTGGGCTCTGAGCGCCATGGCAGTGATGATGGCTTCTTTAATCTGGGAAACATTCAGCATCCTAAAGAGCAAGAGAGAGAAAGCAGTGCAGAGCCTCACTCCCATGGGCCTGCCTTCTTTGGGTTTGAGTTGTGAAACGGGGCCCCCAGGGGTATTTCCAAAATGCAAGTTGCTTCTGAATCTGACAACCAGCTTCAACTCCCCAGAGTAACAGCAGTAGAAAATTGATATTATGAAAGGAAACCCTTGAATGACCAGGAAATGCCTGGCTAGACCCTGCTGTCACTTGAGTTGAGGCATGCTTGTCTGACTCACTGGCTTTCACATCTACCAAGCAGGGAACACAACAGTGTGGAGAGAAAATGTTTAGTTGTTGTTTTTTTTTCCTCTCAACTTTTTTGTTGGGAGGTGAGGCAGTAACTGCACTTCAAGGGAGTTTTAAACTTAGGTTTCTTCCAGCCCTATCAGACTTCAACATCTCGGCACGTTTTGCAGACAGACTGTGTCCATACCCAAGCTGGCCAGACAAGCCAGCTCTGAACTGGACACGGCACCGTGCCCAACTGGAGCGAGTAAGCGCTGCTGAGAGGTCTGCTCTGTTTGCTCAGGATCACCTCACATGACTTCATGGCATCTGGCTGACTTGGAGAACAGCCTTGTGAGCAGCAGCAGCAGCACGAACATACCGTACAAAGGCTGCTGGGAGAGCAGCACTTGCAGGGTCCCCCGGGGTGTGCCCATCCTGGGGCACTGCCTCGGTTCCTGCAGAGACCAGGAGAGTGTCCAGGCTCAGGAATAGAGCACGCACAGCTCGGACACGCACACGAGCAGCCCTTCCCTTGCTTGTTCCCACACCCAGGGCTCCCAGGCACTCGTCTCTCTGGCGTGCACCATGAGCTAACCCTGTTCACTCTGCACGTACGCAGACTTATATAGATGATTTCTCACCCCCAGCCTTTTACACATGCCAGGGAATGCTTCGGGAGTCAACACCCCGGGTCTGACAACGCACATGGACGTCGCTAACCAACTGTGGCACTCCAGCCCAGCCCTCAGCTCTGCTTCTCCTGGCCTGGTCCCTCTCTCCCAGGCTCTGACATAGCACAGCCAGCCATGCAGAGCTGCTCTTAGCCCTGCACAGCCTCTACCTGTGCGCTGTAAATATAATCTTGGCTCCAACAAAGTCAGGGTGCTCCTTCACAAACTGCCTGGTCACTTCCCGATAGGTTGCCACAGACCATGATTTATTGTGCTGGGTGCCATCCAGTTCATACACCTGCAGGATGAAAAGCACAGGACAAGCAGTATTTAGAAGAGGTGTTTTATTGGAAGGTGGGAGAAATGAACTGAAGAAAACCTTGGAAGAAGCAATGTGCTATGGTCCTGGGAACAGGGCAGGAAAAAAATCCAGTTAAATCTGTGCAGAACATTTTCTTCTTGGTTTTGTTACCAGCTGGCAGGAACCAAGGAATGGTTTTCCTCCCTCCAAAGTGATACAAGAAATAAGTTTCTCCATGTTCATACATGGCAAGCAAGTGCCCTTGAGTACCCAGAGGAGATCATGACCTCTTACTCATGTCTGTATCAAATGCTGGAGTGTTTTGTCCAGCCGTCTGGCAGCTCACACACTCTGTGCCTTGCAGTGGCAGTCTGACAGCCACGGCAGCCCCAAGGCACGCGAGGGCTTAGTTCCATAAGCTACCAGCTGGACTGGGCTTCTGCTCCCCTTTGCCCAAGGTTTGCTCCATAACCTTGCCTGAGTCATTTAGTCTTCCCATGCTTTCCCAGTTCTCTGGCTGCAAACTGGGGAAAAATAATCCTTGTGGCATACTCTGTTTCATCCGCTTACTCTGGGGATTCCTCACGACCAAGGCTGTACTCAGGGCTTTTGCCCTGATTTCAGCAGGGGTGTAGACCCTGAATGCCCCCATTGATACTAACCCACAAAAGCCCTGTCTGGAGTTGCTCACAAACAGTGGCTGAAACCACTCTGTCCATTCTCTTCTCATCCTTCTCACCATTCTTTTCTCTTTCACCCTCCTCCTCCACCCTTCAACTGCTCTCCTCCACTTTCTCACCTCTGCCCAGTGCTGCCCCTTGCAGTGATGTGCCTCACTAAGCCCCCACATCCCATCACACTGTGCTGTCCCCCTTGCAGGCACCAGCTCTGGGGCAGCCGCAGATGCTCAGGGGGAACCTTCCCCCAGCTGCAGCCCATGGGAATGTGAGACTTTACACAGTTGAATCTGCAAACACAGCTGGGCTTGGGGGGCTTTTCCACAATGTTTGCTGTGTCGCACTTAATCCCAGCATTCATTTACTTTACTTCAGGGGCCGCTTCTGGCAGGCTTTGCTGCAAGGAGAGCTTTTGCAGTGTCAGTGCTGTTGTCCAAGCCTTGTAGAGGATCTCCAGCCACACAAGCATCTTGCTATTCCCAGTACACCCTGCTCACCTTGACCTAAATGGCGAAGTGTTTCCCTTCCCTCTCATCCCAGCTTCAGCCTAGTTGTCCCCTCCCTGCCGGTGCTGCCCTCCAGCCCAGGGTGGTTGCAGCTCCTGGCATCCCTTGCTGTGGTACCTGGGCTGCAGGCAGCCTGCCTGCATCTCACAGCACACTGAGCTGCTGGGTATGAGCAAGCCCTGGGGCTCAGGAGGCTCCCACAGCTGCAGCCAGCATTAGGAGCTGGATGGGAAGCAAATCTTCCCTGCCAAGCCTCTCTTCAAAAGACTTTACAACCGTGTCTAAGGGCTGATGGTAAAGGCAGGGTATTTTCCAGTCAGGCCTGCACACTTGTATCATGGCAGATACTCTTGGCCCAGAAACCTGTCTGACCTGGGGGAATGCCAGCACTTGCGCTGTCTCGCAGCACAGGAATTTTGACATTGCTGTTATTTTCTCTTTTCAGGTGCCCCAAAGACAGATGGTGACTGAGTTCAGAGCAACTGGCTCATGACAACCCCCACCAAAGTAAGGTATGTGTAAACTTTGTGTCTTCTCCCCCTCCTTTATTTTTTTTGCCTTTTCAAAATGCCCTCCTCAGACACGATAGAGTGGCAGCCTGCAGCCCTGACACTGAGCTCTGTCTTGCTATGGGGCCAGCCCACGCCTCAACAGGGCAGGGTCAGCAGCCCTGCTCCCCAGCTGTTGGGACAAAGCCAGATCAGCCTCCAAATTTGTCACAGCACCTGCATGCCTGCTGGTGGGGGTGGCTGTGGAGGCCTACCTGGCAGCAGTGGTGGTTGCTGGGGCACAGACATTCACCTGCAGCTGGCTGGAGCCCACCAGCCACTGCATGCAAGGGCAGTGATTTAAGGAAGCTGCTGCGGGCACATCCAGGAGTCGAGCCACCGGCAGGACATCAGCATGGCTGCTGCATCCACTGGATGCTGTGGCACCAGCAGCAAGCTGCTACCTGCATTCCCATGCACAACCCACCACCACCACATGGTCCTTCAGATGCTACTGGATGGACCTCGCACAGCAGCTTCATTCCCATTGTAATGGGCTGTTAAGAACATGGAGGTAGGTGGTGTGGTGGGGAGCAGCAGCCCTGATTCATTTGTTTTGGTAAGGCATCTGCCTCTCTGACAGAACTCCCAACTCCATGCTGCCCTGCTTGGAGCTGGGCAGGAGGATTTTGTGGGAAAGGTGTGCCTGCAGTGTTGAAATTGTCACTGGGAAAGTGGGAACAGTTACACAGCCAAAGAATGATGGTGGGGTCTGCTCGTGCTTGGGAAGGCATTAGGGCAGAGTGAGTTTGTAGGACAAGCTGGACAGCCCTGGGTGACAAGCACGGAAAAGACCTAAACCATTACCAGCAGATTTTAGTGTTAGGGGCAATGAAAGAAGTCATTCATACTTCATATACATAGCCAAAATTTTAGGTTGTCTGCAAACTGCAAAACTGTGCTTTGCCAACTGATTGACTAGCCTATTCAGAGAAATCATTCTGAAGCAAGCTGAGGATTTAAAATAGCGTAACTATTCCAGAATAAGTCTCTTTCAAGACAGGTCATTTTTCCAGAATAGCTGCCATAGAACAGGTGATTCTAGTGCAGACAAAGCTGAGATACATCTTCCCAACGAGCAAGATTTGATACAGCTCCCAGTCAGACTGTACAATGCAGTTTTGTGCTGATGCCACAGTAGGTATCTCCCTTAGCCACTAAGAACAAAGCATCTCTCACTTTCAAGCCCTTGCCTATGCAAATCTCCAACAGAGACCTTTGAATATGATCAAGGTTTTCCAGCATCCTTAGAAGGGCAGGTATGCAAACATCAAAAAAATAAATTCAAGATAGGGCTTGAGAAAAGTTACGGAGGAATAAGGATTTAAAAGAATACTAGAGAAGCCAAAAAATACGTACCGCAGGCAGGATAGCTCTTATCTCGATATACTGTATGTTATCTTCATAGAGCTGCAGCAGCCCCTCGTAGAAATAGGCCTTGAACACAGGTGCATAGCAGATAAGTCCAGAGGCAATGAGAAAGACTTCTTCAAATCTTTTCCAAATAAAAGTTTGAGAAGGGTAGGCCAGCTCAGGGGCATCTGTCACAAGGGTCAGGTTTCTCAGCAAGCTGCAGAAAAGGGAAAAGAGAAAGACTGAGAAGAACAAACAAGACAACTGGCTTTCAGCACGCAGAAAGCCACCGGCTGGCAGCTGGGTACAGGAGGAAATAGATTCCTCCGGGATAGGTGTGACTTCCATTGTCAGAGACCAAGCTTTGTGCACAGGACACTCTCCCAGCAGGGCAGCGGCTGTGTTGACAGAGGTGTTCTCTGGGCATGACCAAGAAAAGGTGCAAAGCCATTCCTGCCACAATAGAGGCTCAAAATCTAATTCAGAGCCTGTTGGCACTGCAATACAACAGGTGTAACAGCAACTGGAACAGCTAGGTCATTTTTCTGCCACCTGTATTTCCTGCTGTAATGGCTGGTACAGAAGTCATATAATACACGTTGAGCTATAAGTGGGATAAGACTAGGTGTTCATAACCTGCTCCTCCCTTTTTCAAGGGAAAAATCCTGAGGAGTAATAGAGTTACAAAAGCAAGTATGCTGCTTTTATATCACAAGAGTTGCACTCAGGGGTATCCTTAATCTGAAAGTAGGCATAGTCCTGGCAGACACTATATTCCCTAAGTATCTTCAGTGCATGTAAAATGTTATGACACTTGGCCCTCTGCTCATCACCTAAAGGCAGACTGAGTGTCTAGGAGATGCCATGTACTGGGCCACCACCAACCTGCTTATCGAGCCCGTAAGTTGTCCTGGTACATTCATATTGTCAAAATATGCCATCTAAAAAAAGCAGAGGGAAAAGGATTGTGAATCAGAAATCATTTTCCCCCACCAGAACAAACCTGACACCCTGCCTGCCTTGCTGATAGCTTCTTCAGGGAAACAGCTGATAAGAATCACAGGTCCTGGCTTTTCCTTTGTGGGATGGAAACTCCCACTACTTCCTCCATAGACTCAGCTGGCATATAAGCTTCTTTCAGAAATCCAGAGAGATGGTGGAAGTATTATCAAGCAGAGTTTACAGGAGCCAGTAATTACAAGATTATCTAATTATGGGTGACAGCTTGCACTTAGGACAGAGGGAGTGTCTGTGCCACAACACCATCTTCTGACAAGCTGATACCCTTCATCCCACCTGAAGTCTTGCCTCTGGCAACAGCTCGTGGCCACCTGAAGAGGAGCTCATAATAAATTTCTCAGGCCAGTGGGCAAAGTCTACGTGGCAGTAGACGGGTGATGAACTTCATTCCTGGGCGGACAAATGGAAGCCATTGCAGCAAGATGCAGAGCTGTTTGCTTGCAGGCGGGTGGGCTCACCAGATGGGCCAGGCCTGGTGCTTATCTTGTGTCAGGGGCTAAGCAGTTTCAGATAGAAATACCTTCAGCTTTCATCCCAGTATATTGTTTCCCCTCAATAACAGCCACTGATCTTTAATAATGTTCTGTGTTTGATGTCTTGGCCTCCATCCTCATGCAGTGTTCTGCTCTGTTATATGGGAGGTGTGGATTTGATTTGTGATCTTATTATCTTCATCCAGGACACTTCTGTGGATGGAATTAGCACCACTACCCCCCTACAGATGTAAAATGTGATCTGGTCCAAACTCATAAACTGGACAGAGATATGCCTTTTGAGTCTCTCCATCCTTCCCATAAAACAGAGCCCATTCCCCCAGGATTTGTCTGCTGTTTCACCCTCTAAGGATGCTCTTCCAGGGGCTGCAGTTTCATTTCTTCCTCACTCTGTTAATTTCTTTGCCAGAAACAATTTTAGAAGCAAAACCGTACATAAAGAGATGCTCCTACAGTGTTAAGGATGAGATTTTAAATCCTCAACAGTCAGGAAAATTCAGAGTTAAGGTTTCCACAGCAACTTCAGCTCTGCCTTCCCTGCATTACAATAGGGCCTTTGGTGCCATTATCACAGGACACTGGGCAACCCCAGCTACGGTTCAGTAATCCATGCAACCAGAGGAGATCGAGCTGGACCTTGGAAGGGGCAGGCAATGGAGAGCACACAGTAGTGGGAGACACAGCAGCATCACCCTAGAAACCAGGAATGCCGGAGCCAGGAGCATCTTGGAGGCACAGATCCAGCTGCCCGAGCTGCGGTGGAGGCCAGCCACCGGCAGAAAGGGTGTGCTGCTGCTCATCTGGGAAGGAAGAGGAGGTTTCATGTGGGAAGAGCTGGGAAAAAGAGACTTTTCCACTTCCCTCCTGGTTGAAAGGCAGCTCCCCTCCAGCTCCGCATGCCAGCAGAGAGCACCTGCCCGAAGCCGAGAGGCGAGTGGGGCTGTTCCCACCAGCCCTGCAAGCACTGGGGGAAAAACCTCCCCGTGGATCAAAAGGCCGTGCAAGCCCGTTCTCGCCGCTCCGTGCAGCTCCGTTCCAGATAAGGATGGGTGGTTAGTTGGGCTCCCACCACTTTCTCCCATTGTCCTGTGAGAACTCGGCTCCCCCAGCAATGAGCGGGCGCAGGGCTCCGCTCCCTGCCTTTAAATCTAGCTGTACAAACTTGTGGTTGTTTACTTAGCCTGTGCTCTTGGGCTGGAAACAGCAATAAATCCCCGCGCCGCCCCGCTCCTAAAGGCACATAAATCAAATTGTACTTTTCTTTATAATCCCCTTCCCTTTGAGACTGATTATTGATCCCCACAACTGTTGAAGATTTATTGCATAATAGTGATCCATCCTTGATAACTAGATAATCTCCTAAGGGTTCAGGGGCTTTTGCCATCAGTAGCTCATGCAGATGAAGCAAAGCTTCATAAATACATCTTTTCCTTCTTTTCTGGAACGGGCCTTTGCCAGTGATCAGGTGCAGACTACAAATAGCCTTCCATGTCATGTCATATATGCACTGAACAATGCTATTGCAATGCATATGCCCAAAGGGGCGCAGCTAAAATGACCAGCTATGGATTATTTATTTTCAGCTGTGGGTTTGCTTTCTCTTTTCCTGGTTTTTCCCCCCATTTTCCTTTCTCGTGCTATATAATGCAGAAGCGAGTGGTTTTGTTGCCTTGTTTTTACAGGGATTCTTTTTCCTGCTCCTTTTTCTGTTCTCGATGGGTAATTATGCCCCTCTCCTCACTGTAGTATCTAAATGTCTTCCAGTGGTGCATTAAATAGTGTGACTAACATCTGTCACATGTGGTTCATTCGCTTTCTCTTGCTCTCTCATCCCCTCTTCTTCTCCCCAAGGGGAGACTTGTGGAGGGAGTGGAGTGCTTTGTTTCTGTAGTGGATTTTTATTCTCTTTTTTTTTTTTTCCCCCCTCGTAATGCACACACTGCCCTATTTTTCTGTGAGATAAGGCAGTCAGAGGACATGGAGGGGAAGGTGATGGTGGCCTGGGCAGCCGCTAGTGCCCAGGGGAGTTGTCCCCGCAGCCTGAGCCGTGGTGTCAGCTCCCTCACAGATGACTTCATCCTGGTGATGGAGAGCTCCGCTGGGCCGTCGGGGCTGCGCTGCCGGGCACGGCCTTAATCCTCGGGCTGCTGGCGGGGGGTGTGCAGTGGTATTTTACAGATATCTGGAATGTCAATGCTGTTTCCCTAAATATCTGGGGGCATGCTCTTTCTTTAGAGATGGTAGCCATTATGTTGCATCTTGAGGGGAAAAAAATGGCATTCTCCTATACCATAAATGACTGTGAAGAAAATAAGTGAGGATTGTTCTTTCTTTCAGGTCTCAAAGCAAAATTCCCTTCCTTTCACTGTCTCCTCACCCACGGTCTCCTGCCTCTCCTAATAGCATCCTTTTGGAAGCTTACCAGTAACACAATACTCCAGGGTCTTGGCCCATGAGACGTGTGTTTTGAATAGGAATGATTAGACCTTCTTTTGAAAGGAAACAAGCAAAAACACTTCCTTCCAAAACACACACACACATATGTATATGTACCTAAAAATGCAAACAGCAAAAATGTAATGCAGATACCTCTTTCTCCCTCCCCTTCCTGGTCAGGAATGCTATAAGGTGAAAGAGGTGCAGCTTCTCAAAAACATTTCCATTGTTCCCTTCACATTTGCTGATCCGCTCTGTCTTGCACGAGAGCCCTTCCCTGCTGCCATATTCCCTTGACACTTCCTTGAAACCACCCAACTATCCATCCGTTCCTTCCTGTGACATCTGCTTTCTCTCAGCTTGTCAGTGCTCAAGGGCAAAGAGGAGTGCAGGAGAGAGGTAGCCTGGGATGCACATGTTCAAGAGACTGGGAGAGTTTCCAGAAACTGAGAAGCAGAACAGATTGGGGCCTATTCCTGGCTAGAGACCTATTTCCAGACGGCCAAAAACATTCCTAACCCCTAGACTAGTACCCAGGGATTAGATGAAAATAGGAGGGGAAGTGCCTCAGTGTGGCTGTTGTTCATGTGTTTGCACATTATGTGCAATGAGTCCTCTGTGATTTTGTGGTGATGAGCACGGAAGGGCAAGAAATGAAGGACAACATACTCAAATGAATAAGTGAGCACCCAGGATACGAGAGATCCAAGTTTGTGCTTGCTCTGGCACATGTTTGCTGAGGAAAATCACTTCATTGGCCTCTGCCTCAGTTTCTCCTCCACATTCAGGGAAACCCTTGCAGCAAGGTCTGTCTTGTGTCCCTGTGCAGTGCCTGCCACACTGAAGTCCTGCTCTGACTTGTGACTACTAGACCTCATCAGACAACTAATACAAAAGAAGAGGAATGTGGTAATACTGCCTCTGAAAACAAGTCATGTTTCCAAACAGGAACAGAGGTAACCAAACAATGCACAGCTCCAATCTCCTAGGTGTCTAGGATGCTGTGGCCTCTAGCCTCAACCAGAAAGGGACATCACACTGTGTGAACACAACTGAAAACAAATACAACTAAGGGTTGCTCCTGAGACAGTTCTAAATACCCAGTGCAATTGCTTGGGCTTAAGGAAGCGAAGCTGTTTCAAAATCCAATCTCTTGCACAGTATTTTTGTGTCTCCTGGTGGGGTTAAAGAGAGCTGGTGCTGTCATCTTTCCCTCCTCATCATTCCCTGTAGAAATGGAAGGGAACAAATGGGGAACCAGTTTTCTCTTGGAAGACATAGATAAGCGACTTCTCACTAGATCTTATTTTGTCCATCACGTGTCAGGGCAGTTGAACCTCAGGATAAAAAAGGTCAAGAGTCTGGGGTCTGGCATGACTTTCTCCTTCCCTTCTGTACCTCTCTAAGAGAGCCATAGTGGGTACTCTGGAGAGTCAGATCCCTCTGCTCTGCCGCTTGCTGTTGTTGGGAAGCGAAGGCATTATCATGCCAAAGGTCTGGCAGCTCCTCAGCTTCCCAACCTGACCTCCTTTCCAGATCTGTAGGGCACAAAGCCCAGACAGCTTCCACGTGGAGGGGATACCAGCTCCCTAAGAGTTAAAAGGTCTCAATTTAAGAGCACATAACCTCCCTAAAGAGGGATGCTCTACAGTAAAACCCACCAAGTTTCACTTCGGAAATGCTGTAATTAGGGTCATCTGTGTCACCTTAATCCAGCCTCTCCTTGTGTGTTGGCAATACTGTCTTTCATTACGTGACACCCCTTACTATTTTATCTGCAGGACCCGAGCCCCGGGAGCGCCACGGACAGCAGTGGCCTCTGAATGGATGTCTACTCAATATTTTCCTTTGTCCTCATCACTCAGTGTCTGACTTCATGCATTATTTAGCTTGCTCTCTCCAGCCCCCCAGCACACCACGAAGAACTGCGTGCTTCCTCCTGGCCTTTTCAGCAGGGCTTTGTCCCGGGATCAATGGCCCCTGGATGGGCAGACACCATTTGGCTGGAGGGAGAGCCAGGCTATTCCCAGGCACCTCTAAGTGATTAGATGGTAGGTGGCTGCTGAGCCTGGTACTGATAATATGCTGCTAGCAGTTAAGGTAGGACAGGTCTGCATAGAGAGAAGCTTTTGCAAGAGGGTGAGTGATGCCCTGGGGAACCATCTGAGGTGTGAGCTCCTGGACAGCTATAGGAGGCCTTGCCTGTAAGGGCAGAAGCTCTGTTAGCAGGAGGACATTGAGGAGGGAAGAGTGCTACCAGGCAGAGGTCCTGTGTGGGGTTTGTCGGCTCAGCCAGTGCCCAGGCTGAGACTAACCCCTTGCCTGAGGGCAGGATGGGGAGTCACAGCTCCTGCTGCCTGAGGGTCCTGTTGGGAATGAGTGCCTCATTGGTGGTGGGTGCCAGTGGGGTTTCAAAGACAGTCCTTGGAAAAACAGGGTTGGTGTTTTGGAGGGGAAGGTCGGGCTGGGTTTTATTTTGGGTTGTTTTGGGGGGTTTTTCTCTAGTGCAGTAATTAATATAAGTAGTTTGCCTGACTTCTTGCTCCAAACCAAGGCAATGACTTTACTAATTACTTCTCTGCTATTGGGGAGAGCCTGTTCATTAACTACCTAGCTTTCCTCATCCAGTTTTTGGGTACTTCAGTGGATGAGACACCATGCAGCCCTGTCCCATCCTGGGACCACATCCAGCCTGGCTGCTGAGGAAAGCTGGTGGCAGGCCACATAAATCTACTTAAACCACTGTCCTCAGTGTGTCTCCAAATGACCAGCGTCAGTGTGTGCAGAAAACTTCTGGTTTTATGGTGTCTAACTATGGTGCACTTAGTGCTGTGATCTTCAAGCTTCTGTATTTGATTTTTTAGGTAAGCAGTCCTAAATGGAGCTCCCCACTTCCAGAGCAGCAAGCAAACAGGACAGCTGGACCAGAATAATCCCACTGGCCACACAATGCTGTCATGGAGTACCAACAGGTTTGCAACCCCTCTTCACTCACCTGCTATCGAACTCAGTCACGTTGTGCAGCTGTTTCCGGTAAGTCTCCAGCAAAACCCACTGGGAGCACTGGGCTGGCAGTGGGTGAGGAGGATGAGGCTTGGAAAAGCGAAATCGAACGGTGCCCGTGTGGGTGAAGCAGATGTAGCAGTCGGGGAGGTAGGAGGCATTGTACACCAGCCAGTCCACGCTCAGCATGGCGTAGTCATGCAGGTGTAGGACAGCACCTGGTGGGAGGACAAGTACATCCTGGTGAGTCAAGGCGGCTGAGAAGAAGGAACCGAGGCTTAGTGTGATAATAGTTTGAGTCTGCCCATCCAGGGGCATCTGGAAAAGCTTCTAGATGGCTGTGAGTGACCTCTCCCAGCAAAGACTGCGTGGCTGCTCTGCCTCCCCCAGGCTAGGGGAGGTGGCCCCCTCCACATCAAACACTGGGCACGCAGAGCGTGACAGCTCCCTGGGAGCACAGGGAGGGAGGAAATCAATAGGGAACTCTGCTTCTCCACTGGGATGGAAAATGCTCCGAGTTATTAAAGGTCTTTCAGACAGACTTTGCTGTGAGCTGGCTCAGGCCCCACTGATTTAAAGAGGAACTCACACAGCAGGCAGCAGTTTACAAGGTGTGCTAGCTGTCTGGCACACCTGAAGCAAAGCTCTATCTAAACTGTTTGATTCCCAGCTTCAATTTTTGCATCTAGACTGTGGTTCTTCTTTCAGCTCTTTGAAACTCTGGCATACACCAAAATCCCCGACCATGATACACTGGGGAATTGCACTCAGATGCAGAAGTACAGTCTACTTCTATGCCTTATCAGAAGCATACTCACATTGTACATCTGCTGCTGGCCAGCACAAAGGGCCTCTGGGATGCTCTTGTTGTGCAGTATGTTGGCAACTGCCAGTCTTCCTGGCATAGGAAGCATCCCCTGTATGCTCACCTTCCTTGTCGTTTCATTTGGCTAAAATCTCTCCTTTTGCAGAGACTCCTTATGTTATTGGTGCTTGAACTAAACTTCACCTTTGTAAAGGGAAGACACTGTGAGAGCTGAAGTCTTAGATATGTATTTTATTAGTCTAGGGGAGACTTCATAGTCAAAGTAGCTTTGATGGCCTTAGCGGTAAAGGGAGAACATGAATAGCAAGAGCAAGACAGACTAGTATGTATTTGACATTAGACAAAGTTCAAGACTATAATTTATAGTGGACTAATCTAATACAGACTGCAATGTCTATAACCTCCCAGTACAGAGGGACTGGCTGCTAAGATGCTGAGGAACTGTGGTTGCTGCTCTCAGCAGAGCCAGTGTGACAGGCTGGGCATGCTGCAGCTGTCTAGATCTGACCCTCTTCTCACTGGCAATGTCACCTTCTTTCCTATGTGAGCAGCAGCAGAAATGACAATGGTGCTTGAAACAACAGTAAATCCCAGGGGCTCTGATCAAGACTAACTCCTACTCAAACAGTTACAAGGATGTGATCTTGGCCTTAAAAGCTAATGGCTCTTGCAAAGATTCAAGAACCCATTTTTGCATCTTCTGGATTGAAAAGTGTTAATTATTTGTTTTGTTTCCAACTTGGTATCAATGATACCCCACTGCAGGTGAAGAGGGGGGTTGTTTTTAAGTTCTTTACTGTTCAATTCAGCAATGAAAGGATAACGACATTTGTGACATAGTAATCATTTATGGTAATAGATTAGGATGCTGCAAGACAGGGATCTGAATCCCACAGCAGAGACTGGGAGGGAAAAGAGGAGAAGGTTGCTCAGGGCCCCATCCAACTGGCCTTGAACACTTCCAGGGATGGGACATTCACAGCTCTCTGGGCAACCTGTTCCGGTGATTCACTACCCTCTGAACAAAGACTTTTTTCCTAACATCTAATCTAAATCTCTCCTCTTTCAGATTAATACTGTTCCCCCTTGTCCTGTCACTATCTGCCCATGTAAAAAGTTGCTCTCTCTCCCTTTTATAAGCCTATTTTTAGTGCTTATAAACCTTATAAAAAAGTACTCGGGCTTTGACTTGTACACAACAAGCAAAGAAAAGTGCAGTATTGGAGGTAGCCCCTTCATCCTCTGGTGCCCCCAGAGTTTCCAGTAGACCTCCAGGTCTGCTACAGAACCACCCTCAGGAAGTCTTTTTGGGGGATACAGCACTTTTGGCTAAGACATGGAATAAATCAAGGTTGGCAACACGTCTGTGAAATGAGTATGTGGGAGAAAGAAAGGCCCTGGCTGGAACATGCTGGGCAAATGTGGATGTCTGTTATGTCTTCTTGTCTGTGCTTCCCCTGCCCTTTCTCCACTCTTGAAAGGCTGAAGGATCCATATTGTGAGTTAAATCAACTGCCACAATTGCTGGAAATACGTATTCACCCAATCCATCCCCCTCTTCCTCTTTCCCCCTGTCCCGTCCCTAAGCTAAGAGGCAGGGCTTTTCCTGGAACCCAGGGAGCACGATTTACAGCTCTCATAGGATTGTCTCAGACATCTCACGCTTTGCCCCAGCTCGGCCATAGAAAGCAAAAGGTGAGACAAGGATGAGTAAGATGAGCAACCCTCAGGCCAAGCCTACCTTTTGGCATGCGCTTTAAGATGCTGAACACCATGCTCTGATCAATGAGGCTTTTTGCCCGGAAGAAGTGCATGCTTGGAGGAAACTGTCCTGTAGTTATGGCTGTTGCAACTTCCTTCTTCTTGAGGCTTACGAGCTTTGTACTGAGCTGCTGTTCCTCCCTACTCAGCACCAAATTGCCACCTGTCTGTTGGGCTTTCTCCTCCTGCATTAGGGAGTCCCGGTCCTTCCAGAGTGGGGTGGGAAGGCAGAGGGAAGCCAAACTCAGGAGAAGGTATGCCAGCCTTATGCCTTGTCCAGCTGAAGGCTTCATCTTAGAGCAGCACCTAGCCAAGGGGAAAAGATTGAAGCATTAGCAGAGGTCAGAGGGTGACATCTTAGCAATGAGCCCTTGGGAGATGAAGTTGTTAACCCACTACGTCTGCAGAATGGGCCAGTTGGATGCTCAGTGCTGGGGGAGGCAGCTGGTGCCAATGTTCCCTGTATTGAGGGCTATGCATTAGCACACTCTCCATGATGCTGACTGCACACAGCAAGACTGTAGGTAGGGTGAAGAGCAGATACTGCACCTCAGATCAGACTGGCAGCACATCACACAGACCTGCAATATGGCAAAGGTCCAGCCCCGGAATGGGGAATTGGTGGAGTCAGGACTCTGCTGGCAAGCTGGGATAGAACCCCTCTCTGAAAAAGGGGTGCTGGTGACAAAGTTCTGGCTGTGCTGAAGGTGTCCCAGTAAGGGAAGTAAGGGCCATAGGACTTCAGGTGCTTTCGGCTTTTGCTTGAGTTAATCAGATCCTGATTCCCTACAATCAAGAAAAGACCTCATTGCACCCTTTTAGCATAATCCAGCTCTCAGAAGGGTTAATTTATGGGCCGAAAACTCCACACCTTCCTCTGCAGTGGCAGAGGTGTATCCCTTCTTTGCAAACCCAGAAGAAAGAGGATGGAAGTTAGACCATGGGAGTAGTAAGAGATCACAGGAGACGGGCACATGTGAACTCTGAGAGCTCTGCCCTTCCTCAAAAAGCACAACTGTAACATAATCCTTCAACGCCAGGCTTTAGTGACTCTCCATGCCAGTCTCTCCAGAGCAAAACAGGCTGGAGAAGGGCTCGACATTTTGAAGTGGTCCCCTGTGAATCACACAGAAAGTCCCTGCTTGCGCACGTGTTTTCTGCTTCCAGCCTCTCCTCCACCTGTGGGCCCACAAAGATGCCCTCGGCCACATCGGTGGGTACCAGGAGACAAAGGAGCGCTGGGGGATCGAATCAGCTGGGAACAGAGAGCGGGGGTGTGGATGCAGCCTGGCTCACATCAGGCCTGGCTCTGAACTTTGAGAAACATCCCAAAAAAGGTTTTATCCTATCCCTGGTGGGTCTGGCTGACTTACTGTTAACTTTGCTCCTCCGCGCATCCGGAGCGCATCCCGCTGCCGCCCGAGCGAGCAGGGCACAGCCTCCTCTCCCTGAAGCCGGCGCTGATGGGGATGCAGGATCACTCCCGGCGGTGCGGAGCGGGGCACCCCCGGCGCACACAGTTCCTCTTCCTGTGCTGCCGCCTTTATTCATCCCCGGCAGCGCCGCTTCATGAATATATAAAGAGGAGGAGGAGGCAGGGGAGGCGATGGCAAAGCGGGACGGGGTGCGCGGCCGGCGGGGGAAGGGAGCGGAGCTGCCACAGCAATGGGATCGCTCCGTGGAAACCCCTCCAGCTCCCACACACGACAGAGCTGGGCTCTTTAACCCACCCTAGCCTGCCCGTGAGGCTTGTCTGTGCAGCCCTCCCACGCGTGCTGGCACACACGTGGGGCTTTTAAATATCCTGGGAGAAATTCTTCCACGTGCGTTTCCCGGCGTGGGGAAACCTGCTCAGATTGTCCCAGGGATACACATGAGTTTGGCTGTGTAATCTGATATAGAGCACAGCGAGTTTAATGCCAACAACACTGCAAGCTCCACTATCTAATGGGGGTTTTTATCTGAAAAAGCAGCAATTTGTACAAGCAGTTTTAAACGATTTTGCCTCGTCTTTGCCAGCTGTGTGAATCAGGCAGATGTCAGTCCAGTCCACTGCCCTGGGACTGCACTGGGCACACAGGACCAAGCTTGAGCCTGGGGAGTAAGTCAAGTGGAAGGGGAATGGTCTGATTTAAAAAATAATAATAATTTTAAAAATCACAAATATAGTATTTTCAGCATTTTATTTTGCACAGTTGAACGGACTGAGTTTTAAACTTATTTTAAACAGATGTTACATAAACAGCTTCCAGGGGAGAACAAAGTCCATTTGGCTTAATGTAATCAAAATTTTAACGATTTTAAATTTTAATAAAAAAGAGAAAGATCTTGTAAGCCAAAAAATACTGAAAACAACCCACAACGGTCACAAAAATCATTTTTGAGGCAGAGAAAGTAGAGTGTGGTCAATAATATGCTATATTTCATTAGCTGGCACTACTGCAACAGACTGAAAGCAGAGTGGACAGCCCGCTCTGAATAACCCAGCTGGACCTCTGCCAGCTTTTCCTCCTCTCCTCATCCCTTTACTGTTTGCTGTCACCAAGATGAGTCCCAGCATCCAGGCAGGGATCAGCCAGGGATCTGCAATATTCTCCAAGCCCGTGCCAGGGCAGCATGGCCAGAGGGTACCCCCTTGCCTGCTCCTCAGCAGGATGCAGTATTTCTTGTGTCTCTAGATGATCCTGCTCCCAAAGGGAGATCAGAGGTGTGGGAAAATGACCCAAATATGCTCAGCAGCAACTATTAGTTGATGAAGGCAGCACGAGGATGGGAAGTATGAGGAGAGAAGTGCATGGAATGAAAAGCGATGGTTCAGTAAGGATGAGTGTTATGCCTGCAAATAACTTCAAGGGAACAATATAAGTGAAGAAAGGGAATTGCTCTAATTATCTCATAGCAGTAAAGCCTGACATTAGTTCCACAAAACCAAATTCAGTCTAAGCAGTTAGAAGACTGTCTCTGCCGTGTGCAATCAGGCACTGGAGACAGGTTCCTGGTGCAGAGCACTGAGGGGGGTTAAAATGCTGTGCGAAGGATCTCAAATAGCTTGCAGCCAGGCAGGGGTCTTGGAAATGCCTGCCAGAGGGCCTCTGAGATTTGCAGCACTGGTTCATCCTGTCAAATCGAGTTTGAAAAACAAAACCAAAGTCCAGTGCTAAAACACTTCTTTAATGGGACTTTTTCACATAAGCAGGCATTGCCAGGAGAGTGCTGTACAGATGTTGCAAGGGTTGTGCTAGGAAATAAGGAGGTGTTTGAGATGCTTTGCTCTCCATTAAAATGTGGTACATGCTCTGAAAATAGAAATCATGGTGAAATAACACTGCAGCTGCTTTTAGGCAGGATCTGACCGGACATGAAGGGTGGAAAGAAGGAGAACAGAACAACCCAAGCCAGGGTATGGATGCCACCAGCCAGGAGCCTGTGGGAGGACATGGATTCCTCTAGTGGCTGCAGGCATTCGCAGTCGTGGTTTCAGACCTCCCTGGGAACGCAGGCATGATATTGGAAGATTTGCCCTGTCTAAAGGACTAGGAAGGAGTGTTACAGGGGTTATTTCCACACCCATACATCTCTCAGCTAGTTTGAATTCATGCTGAGAAGCGGGTAGCCTGTCTGGAGGTTGTGCAATAGCTCTGCGTGTGTCTCCACAAGACCGTGATTGCAGTTCCTGTCCAGTCTTAGCTGGCTCCTGAAATAATCTTGAACTCCGTGGCTCTGGTCCCACTTACTGTTTAGCTAGGGCTGATAGGGGCACCAGTCATGACCTCTCCTTCCTCAAGAAGCCCAGCTATTCCCTTTTTTCTTGGATGGTTTGTAGCCCGTGCTGACCTCTCAGCTGCTGTGGCTGTACCTAGCAGTGTTCCAAAGCCCTGTTTAAAGCTGCCACGGGTGTGTCTGTGCAAGCTGCAGGCATACCCATTCTTTATGCCCAGCTGCACGTCAGATGCATGGGGAGCTTTAAATAGCTGATGGCCAGCACTTAGTGCTCTCAGTGAATTCCCCTTGGTTCACTTTCAGTTCCTTATGCAGACCAGTTTCTTTCAAACCTTTCAAGCTTCTTGGAGGTGACAGATACAGCCGCCTCCAGCACATTTCCCCATCTCCCCCTCCTGCATCTTCCCTGCTGTGGCCACAGCTGGGTGTCTGCTCCCACCTTGCAGCAGCAGTGGTGCCAAGGGGAGCATGAGCAGCTGTGAGAGTACAGGAAGGGGGAAAAGAGAAGCAGAGGCAGCAGCAGCAGCAGCATTAGGCTTGAGGATGTGTTTTCTATTTCATCTTTCAGCTCAGCATTTCACACAGGGCTTTACAGCATCCTGCAAAGTCCATCTTTCTGCTGCAGCCTCTGCGTGGAGGGTCACCTTGCTGTGTGCTGCTGCAGATCCCAGCCCCAGATTAAAGCCTGGCAGTGTGTGTAGGTGATAACAAATCCAGCAGAAGCTGGAACTAGGAGTGATGCAGACCTGGCTGTCCTTCCTGTGTGGGCAACCCATCTTGCATAAGCCAAATCCAAACCAAGTAGCATTTCTGAGAGTACAGAAGGGTGGGGTGCCTTTTAGCTTCCCAGCCTCTCTGGGCCTGCTGTCTAAGCTGTGCTCTGAACCTATCACTGTAAGGCTGGGAAGAGAAGGCTGGAGCTGGGAAATGTGTTCTCACCTCACCAGTTAGCTATTCTTTCTGTGCCAGGTGCCTCATTTGTGGAATGGGACCAATTCCCTGCCTAGCTGCAATGATTATTTGCTGTGTCTGACAGTGAAATAGCCACTGTCTCCCAGCCAGCAGCTGCATGGCTGCTGTTTTAAAGCAAGCCTGCATAAGGGACGTGGTCTAGATTGGAGAGGAAAACCAGGAGGTGGGACAAGGACCTGCAAAACAGCCATAGGTGGGCAGGGACACAGATGAATGAGGGCAGGCTGTGGAGAGTCCCTGCCTCTCTGCTGGGCCCAGGTGAGACTGTAGTGACAGTGCCTGCTCCAAAGCAGTCCCAGATGTTGGTTAATGCCTGCAAAATGCTTAGAACATAGAAGTGCTAAGTGTTACAAATTTTTGTTAAAAATAGACCATACTGGGATGTTTGGGGTGATTAAAACCTTCCCACTGGACTGCTAAATAACCCCTGCTTTTGTCTAGCTGGGCACAGGTTGGTATTTTTATTTCTTTCCACCCCACTCTGTGCCCAGCCAGGCAAAAATATGGGCCATTTCCCAGCCCAGCAGGGACATCAGTGGGAGCCCTGCAGCAGAGAGGATGCTGGTCTGCCCTGGGGCTTGCTGGCAGCATTGCTCTCCAGTCTACAGCCGAGCTCTGCTCACCCTCAAGGTGCTCCATCACCTTCAGAAACCCTCCCTCCCCTTAGCTGCCCAACTGTGTCTCGGTGCATCTGTCTTTCCACTCCTCAGCTACATCCATAGCTATTCAATGATTTAAAATGAATAAGACACTTGAGATGCTACAAGAACGGGAGCTGCTGATGGAGAGAACCAGGGAAAGAGCTAAATTCCTAAGTTAATGACAAATCACTCCAGGATTGGAGTCATTGATTTGTAATCATTGCCTGGCTCCCAGATATATTAGCCATGAATTCCTGTGAGCAGCAACCAAGTCGAGGTGCTTGGGTGACTTCCCAGCACACCTGCAGAAATTCAAATCTTGCTCACAAGAGCGGGACTCGGAGCTCTGGGAGCCAAACAACTGCAAACTCCAAGAGGAGGAGTGCAGCAGCCAGCACACACACCAGGCTGTTGCTGTTCTGCTGAGCTTAGTGTGCAAATAAGTAAATGAAACTGCACCATTTCCTCTAAAATCTTCCACTCATACCCACCCCGATTCCCTCCAGTGTCACCACACACTGGAGGTCTGGGAAGGGGAAGTACAAAACAGAGTGAGCTGGTGTGTATGAGCACCCCTTTGCTTTGGGAGCAAACAGCAGGCTGCCAAGGGCTCCCAGAGAAGGAGCTGAGAGCCTTGGGTATTTGGGAAAGACGCTCAGCATCATCCAGGGCAGGTCCCAAGCTGTCACCAAGGCTTCTGTGCAAAGGTTCCCAGAGAATATTAGCACAGCCTCAAGTTTATTATTTGTATTCCTGTATTCTCTCCCTCTCCTACCTACAGAGGCAAATATAAGAGCAAACTAAGCAACCAAAACATCCTGCATTAGCAAGTGTACTTGACTCACCCTCCCTAGGGGATGACTTTAGGGAGAAGAGAAGCCCAGTGCCTCTGTGAAAACTGTCTTCTCTTTGTATTACGCACATCAGGTTTCCTGCCTGATCCATGGTATCTATCCATCACCAGGCCATGGTGACTCCCAGGGATCAGTGTGGGTTTGGGGGGGTTGGCCCAATAGAAATCAGGGCAAAATTCCTGTTCCTAAAAGCTATATTCCATCTAAACATCCTTCCCATTCCCAGCCTTCTATTCCACCCACGTGACTTCCCCAACCAGAACCTAAAGCCAACCACATCTCTGCCCTAATCCTTCCACCTCTGCCCCTGGAGCCCACCATACCTTGACACAGAGGATCCGAGTTCCCTCTGCAGCTGTGAGAGTCTCTGTGACCTCTGCCAGGACATCCTGTGTCTCCATGTCAGCCACCTCCTCATCTCACTGGCTCTCTGTTTCTCTGTATCTCCATCACCCACATTGCTCCACCATCGCATAGACTTCCAGACCAGTCAGTAAGAAATACAAGGCCTTGCAGCGGCAAAGCACAGTGTTTCTCACCCCGGGGTCTCATAGAAGTCCCACCAGAAGACACATACACTACACTGCATCCCAGAGCTATGGCTCTGTTTTGTACTCTAAGGCTCCAGAAATGCTTTGGAAGAGAGGATAGCAAAGGCTGGGGAGCACATTGGCAGCTACACCCAACCTTCAGCTGCTCAGAAATCACCCCCCTCTGTACAGTTTCTTTTCCATTTGTACATGAGGCAAGCAAGTCAGCATTTAGAATGGGTTTATACTACAAAATTAAGGGTAGTGAGGAGCATTTGAGTTAAAACCTGACTGCCCAAAAGGGCCTGTCTTGTAGCCAAGCTTCATCTTGCCTAGGCAAACCTCCAAACTTTATTAAAGCCCTGAGATGTCAAAACAACACTTCTACATTGTTCCCTTTACAGCTACCTCCATATACCATACAACAAATGCAGACACTGGCTTCAAGCCAGTCAGCACTAGTGGCACTGCCAGCAAAACATCATTCCCCCAAGCACTACTCAGGTCCTTAGGCAGGGCTGTGCTCCGTGGGGATTTATATCGCTATCAGCTGTAGCAACGCCTGAGCAACAGAGCTTAAAGCAAGGTGAAGAGTGTTCATCACAACACCAGCCACCTGCCCAGGGTACACACGCAGCAGCAGAGCCCAGTCACTTGGGACCATTACAGACAAAGCTCAGGGCATTTCTGGCATGCCTAGACTTGTTCATCCTGTTCTTCAGAGGCATTTCAGCCCAGCCCTTAAAGCTTTGCCTCTTGTCCCCTGGCACCTCCCAACTTTATCCTGCAGGTAGTGGTAGGTGCAGTCTTACCTTCAGCTAAATCACTGCATTGCCCAAGAGGTGCTCTTTCACTAAAGCACTGTGGCACTCTCTACATCACCACAGCAAGCAGTGAAGTCCTCAGTGCACCCACCCTAACCCGGCTGACCAGAAAGGCATGAAGCATGCAGTCAGTGCCCCTTTTGCAAGACCTTCAGTGACAAGCTGCAATGTGATCAGTGAACTCGCAAAGTGATGCGCAGGCAGAGGCTTTAAGGAGGCTTGTAGGGTTTTTGAGCCAAACAATCTTTTGGTAGTCACAAGAATACAACCAATTCTCAGCCCACCCCAGGAACAGATAGCTCAAGCCTACTTTCTTTCAGTCACTGGTGAGCAAGCCTTGGCTCTTGAACCTCACTGAGAATGGCCCCGGTGTGAGTGTGCTGCTGCGAGGGTCACTGTACAACCATCAGCTGAGGGAGGAAGCACAGCTGCTGGGACCATCCCTTCCAGGTCACCCCTGGGATCCCAATCCACACCTAGCAAAGCTGCATCCAGAGTGATGTGTTAGGTGCCCTGGGAAGCCATTATCACTGTCTGCCTAAAATTCCCCTTTCCCATGGCCTTCATCAGTTTGAGAAGCAGCCCTTGTGGCTGTAGCACATATTAGGATTTTGGTATGTGGCACATACATGCAGGAATGCTGCTGCTCATCCCTGCTTTGCATTATAATGTATGAGAGCCTCTTCCTTTATATTCTGCCTGATCGATATGTCCTCTGCAGGTGGAGGACTATTTCCCGTTGTGATTTCACTCTGCTGGTGACAGCCAAGGCAAAATCACAAGACACATCAGGGATACAGGCATCAATCAGCATGTTAGCTGGGGGAAAGCAGCAAGGACTGGCTGCTCCATGGAGGACGGTGAGCCTGGAGCTGAGGGTGACAGAAGGCAGGCATGGGACAGTGGCCACACTGGCAGAGGCACAGTGCCACCATACCTAACCAAGAAGAACAGAGGTAATCAGGTTCAGCCAACAGTCCAGTGATTGCCAGGCAAGTCCATGGTGATGAGACAGATCCAAGGTCAACTCAGGACTGAAGTCCACAGGCCAAGGTCCATATAAACAGGGTACATGGCACAGCCATGTCTGCAACACAGCTGCAACGTAGCCCAGTTGGGGAGCAAGGTCTCAGCTAGGGAAGAGCAGGACAGAACCTCACTGGGGCTTTTTAGCAGAGCTTTGTTGAAGAGCTCTCTTCAACACCAGACACTTGTGTGATTATCTGAGCCCTGAGCCCAGGGAGCCAACCCCCCAGGGGATGTACTCAGAGTCCTGACATAAGACACCATGCTGTGTGAGCCTTCTGAAGGCAGGTGTAGATGCAAGAGATGACTATAATCTGCTGCCAGTCTCCAGGCTGAAGCACCACAGCTCCTCAAATGCCTATGGTAATAGCAGTTGGAATTTTAAAGTAAAAAGTCCTTACCAGACACCCCTATGGTTTCTGCAGCAGTGAAGTTCTCTACTCTTATAATTGATTTTGAACACATGGAAAGTATGCAGAAAGTTGCTGTTAAAAAAGGGAGTGAATAGGGAAATTGTAACTAGTATTGCAAAGTTTTGAAACAGTGCTGGGGACAGAAATTCAATGCAGTGCATAGGAAGGAATCCTGCTTCAGGAGTAATATGTGCACGCTCAGACCTTCTTTAGCTAAAGCAATATTCACGTTTTCACTCTGGAGAGGGAGGATTATCAGCCAAACTGAACTTCTGACTCCAGCAGTTCTGGTAGTTTCTGTTTCTTCACCCTGTTTTGAGTTGGACCTGCACCAAGTCCTGTCTGCATCCCACAGCTGGGAGACAACAGGAAAGATGAACTGCTCGGCATTCATCCCATCCTCACTGGTCCCTGAGGATTTGTGCCATCCTCACCAGGCCCTGAGGAGAAGAGGGAGCCAGCAACCAGCAGCACCCTTTCTGAACCAAGATGATGATGTATCAAGGTACAACAGGGTGCTAGGTTCAAAGATTTTAGTCTAAACTCTGCGTCCAGCTTCTCTCCAGCAAGGCCCTAAGCAGGACAAGAAATCAGGCTTTATAAAAGATACAGAGGGCTGTGCCACAGGCTTGCTGGAAGGGGCCATCCCCATTAGCATGAAGAAAGAGGATCCAACAACTGCATTTAGTCTGTGGGCATCTCAGTGTCTCTGAAACTGCTGGCCCACCTTCTCCCACCGCTGTCTCAGCCCAGCATGCATCCCCCATCGCCACGCTGACGTAAAGCTGTAATTGCCAGTGTGGGGATGGGGGCCAAGGGGAATGAGCTGAGGCACTGGGGCTCTCCGGCAGCTCCCGGGTCTGCAATGGAAATTAATCACTGGAGCTCAAGGAAGCACACCTTAAAAAAAAACAAAACAACAAACACCACCAACTATGCTGAGGAGGCAGGGCATGTCCACCCTGCTGAAATGACATTGTAATTAAAACTTAATGAAAAGTGTCACTTATCGATGAGTTGTATTAACCTTGTCGAAAACCATTTGGACGAATTAAAACTCCTCTTGGTCTTTTCCTGCCGCATTAAAAGCAGCAAGTCATGAAAAAAAATCAATGACGCCAGCCACGTTGGCTCTTTGTTTGGGGCAGAAGAAAGCTCTGCTGTTGGAAAGCTTCAGCTGGCATGGCTTCAGCCACTGAGACACTGCCTCCTGGCCTCTGCCAGGGCCCCTGCTGGCGAGCCCCAAAAGAGATTGCCAGGGTACTTACATGGGCACATAAAGAATGCTCCCAAAAGCGCTGCCGGGGACCAGCTGTCCCACTCCGGGGGACACTTCCAGGTTATTTGCATGAGCAGATATAAATGTACGCCCCAGAGAGTGCTGCCAAGGCCCCTGCTGGCATGCAGCGGGGGCTGCTGCCAGGGTACTGGCCCCAGCACAAAGCAGCACGGGGCTGGGGGTGAGGCTGTCACGGACCCCGTGCGTGCACATCTCACCCCTGCGAGGGTGCTTTGCAGCACAGCCCCTCGCGGGACCATAAGCACACAGGGCCCTGCATCCCAGCTGGGTCACCCTCTGCTTCTTCTGTGCCGGCCACAGACCTGTAAAGCAGAAAGACTGCCAGACCTTGAGCTCTTCCCTTCCCTCGCCCAGCTGCGTCCGTCTCTCTGCAGCCACATGACAGCTGAGCGGCTCAGCACTGTGCCACCTGCTCCCCACCTCCAATATATCCCCCACCAAATCCCATGCACAGCCACCCCAGGGAGGCTCAGTGCTTTGCCTCTTTGGCTGCACCCTCCTTCCGCAGGGCTCCGGAGCCATGAGCCAGTCAAGTGGCATGCAGTGCTCAGGAAACAAGTGGACACCTTGGGAGGAAATTAAATACTCCTGGCTTAGGCAGGGCAGGCAAGCCGGCCCTGTGCGAGCCTCCTCCCCACACAGCCAGGTAAGGTGAGCAGCCACGGGCAGGAGAAAGCACAAGGGACAAACAGGATATCTCAGTCTTCCATCCACTGTTGGGGGTGCTCACACTTAGTCACAATCCGCTCACTGCTGAGAGCTGCCCCTAAACACAAGTCCCCATGTGCTGTCAGGTTTGCTTAGGCTGAGACCCCGATGCTTCCCCCTGCAGTCCTGCAGTGATCAGGGGGCTGCTCTTCTCCCCCTTCACTCATCTGCTGTACGCTGACTTGCCACAGGCCATCGCTTGTGTGAACACCACTAAGTGTGTGGACATGGTGGCTGAACTCCTGTTGTTCTCCTGCAGTCGAGCAGACACCAGGCTGGTCCCTTTTTGGGTGCTGTTAAATCCTTGGTCTCTGTTACAGGTGACACAGGGAATCATGTCCCTGGGCCAGCAGCCCTTCAGCGACTGCAGTTGGTACATGCACATTGCTGGCGTGGTGCAGGCAACATGCAGGGATGTTCAAAATAGGTAAAAACACTTTTAGAGAGAAAACATTTAGGAACTTTCTCTTTGGAAACGCCAATGCTGCAGCACAGCCAGTGAAATCAACCTCTGGGAGAAATAAATCTAGTAAGAAGGAAGTTTGCTTCCTACTCCACAAGCAAAGGCTGAATTCAGCTTTGGTGAGTGGAACTCACTGCCTCAATTTGTATAAGGCAAAGGATTTTTTGCACTTTTTCATAAGTGCCCAACACAAGCCCTTCCTGGAGTGAGGACTCTGTGGATATCACTCTGGAGCCATCCCTCTGACTTTCCATTTCCCTCAGAACTGGTCAGGATTATAGAGGGCACAGTCAATGCTCCACAGTTTAAGTAGAAGTAAAAAAACTGGTTTGTCTTTGGTCAAACTAACTCTTCCTCTCTTCTAACTCTTTGTTTTTGCCAGGGATCAGCATCACGGGCAGGGACACAAAAATCTCCAGTAGGCAGGAGCAGGAGAACGTCCCTGCTGATGAAACATTTCCCAAACTCCACAGGCAAAGGTGGAATTGAGCTTTGGTAAGTGGGGTTTACAGCATTAGAAGTTTTTGTTACTTTTATTACAGCTTTTATTATTGCCTGTAAAAATGTTTGAGACCTGCTGAACTCTCTTCTGAATCCTGGTAAGACCCCTGGGCTCCATCACATGTGGCAGAAACGAGTTCCACAGGTAACATGTGAACAGTGTGAAAAGATATGGCCTTCAGTTGTCCTGATACAATTTCTAATGTACTCGAATATCTCTGGTTTTCAGACAATGAAACGCAGAGATGAGTTCCCAGTGAATCTTTTTGAGCTGCTCATTCTTTTATGGAGTTTTATCAAGCCGCAACCACAAAGAAGGGAAAAAAAGACTTTGACTCAACCCTGTCTGGGGAGGAAAACGCCTTTGTTTTTCCTGTGGGGTTCTGCTTCCCATTTGTATTCAGAATTACAAGTACTCTAAGTACTCTGTCTAGTGTCAAAAGTAAGTGTTGATGCTCTTCCCTTTCCTGCACCTTAGGTTTGTTCAGTCTTCTTGCAACAGCAACACTAGTGTAGGAGATTAATATTAAGTGTTAGCAAGCAAAATCTGCCATGTTGATAAGGGTATATGAAGAGGAAAACCCCACTAAAGCCTCAGGACTCCTGTTTAGTTTGCAGGGTTGCAAAACATAGAAAAAAAATCCCTTTTTATTAAATTGGGCAAACGTGGTCCAGAGCAACTGAGAGACAGATGTGGGACCCCATGATGCCAGGGCTACAGACTCGCTTTTCAAGCTAGAACAATACTTTAAAATGAACAATTCATTACTCAGATCTGTGAAAACCAAATGAAGCTCAGCCTTTCCTAACCTTGACATTTTCCAGACTGCTGGCCAAATCCATGGGTAGGACACTTCATGCAGAACAGAGGAAATAAGGCAAAAACTCCTTATTCTGCTGGCAGTCATGGTTTAAAATATAATAGGATAAAAGCTTTATTTTATTTGAAGTGCTGGAGAGACTAAAGGAAACAAATACACATCTTCATCTTATACTGAACTTACTCTGTAGAAAGGCATTGTCTTTGAAGGTAGTTGAACCTCCTGCTTTCTCCCATATTTGAGGAAGGTTTTTTAAAACAGTAAATTCAAGGAATTTGTTTTTTCACTTATTCACTCATCATAAATGTTAAAGCCTTTCATTTTTATCTGAAAAAGTTGTCTGACTGGGAAGAGCATCAGAATTTGCTTCTAAAAAAGGTGTGCAGTTGTCTTGTCTGTGTCACTGCAGAAAATGAGCCAAAGAATTGAACTGTGGCCTCATTCAGTGCTCTGTGTTCTCTTGAGTGCAAGACTTCTCTATTAAGATCTTTTTTTCCCTTCTAACATGGTTTGTTATCTTTCTAAAAGGAGACCTAAGGATGTGACTTGACCTTGCAGAAGGAAGGAAACCTGAAATGCAGGCTGTTCTCCCATTCTGAACTTACAGCAAACCTTTGCAGAGGTTTGCTCAGTACTCCTGCTAAATAAATGTAGAACCACTGTACCGTGCATGGAAAATAAGGAAAACATAGCTATGTGTGAGTGTTCCCGGCTTTATGAAAAAGACATTCACTTCATGGCATCTTGCATGTAAGTAAAACGAAACAGCAACCTACATAATTTAAATAATTTCAATCCAAAAGAGTATAAAATCCCATTCTTCCCTCCCCACTTTTCTTAGAATGTGGGAACAAAATGCTATGTAGCCTTTTTGGTATGAGATGGGAGCTTGAGATGACGGATTCAAGTTTGCTGACACTGGTGTGCAAACAAGTCAAGTGTGATTAGCAGGACAATAATAATTCATTTTTATAGATATTGGAAAGAGTTTGTCGCTTACAGGTCTGAATATCACAGTTCCTATACTCTGTAGGTACAAAATGACTTTGTGCTCAGTAAAAAATGTAGAAGTCAAAGGGGCAAATGTCAACATTAAACTTCTTGGTTTATGATAATCGACTTTAGTGTCTAAGGATAGCATGCGAGATAAGGAATAGAAGATACAGCAGCCAAACATTTTTCTCTCGATCTGCTGCACTGCTTGATAAATCTACAATTTTGAGTCATAGAGTAAGGGAAGAAGAAGAGACCTTCAGGAAAGCAGAGATGTGAGGAGAAGAGGTGGCAGAAGATGCACTTAGGTTTCAGGATGGACAAAAGGCAGAAGCAGCCAGGGCATTGGGAAGGACTGGGGGTGATGCAGTGGGAGCTGCAGTTCTGGCTGCACCACGTTCCTTATGGCAGGTGGCTGGGAAGGACTCTGGGGTGCTGGCTCTGGTCCTCTGATTGGGACCTCCCAGGATGGAATGTAGAGGCTCCCTGTGTCCCACTCTGCTCCCAACAGCCTCCCTGATGCCTGGTGGGATGGAAAAGAGTTCAGAGGTTACTAGGGTGCCCCCTGCCCCTCCAGGTGGCTGTTGTGTGCTGTGGTTGACAATGCCTTGGGCTGGAAGCTTTGGTCAGTTCCCAGAGCGGGATATTGCTGGCAGTGAGACTCGCTGGAATGAGTCCCACACCCTGAGGGCTGTGCAAGATGATCAGAGGGACAGAACACCTCTCCTGTGAGGCAAGACTGAATTGGGATTATTCAGCCTGAGAAGAGAAGGCCCTGGGGAGACCTTGTTGCGGCCTTTTAGTATTTAGAGGGGACTTACAAGAAAGATGGGACAAATTTTTTGGTAGGGCTGGTTGTGACAGGACAAGTAGTACTGGTTTTAAACTGAGAGAGGCTAGATTTAGACTAGATATAAGGAAGACATCTTTTATGATGAGGGTGGTGAAACACTGGAACAGGCTGCACATAGAAGTTGTGGCTGGCCCATCCCTAGAAACCTTCAAGGTCAGGTTGGATGGGGCTCTGAGCAGTCTGATGCAGTTGATCTCACTTCTCATTGCAGGGCAGCTGGAACCAGATGACCTTTAAAGGTCCCTTCCAACCCAAACCATTCAGTGATTCTGTGACACATAGACGCACATCCACACCCCCCTTCAGCGGGCTGGCTGGTCTGACAGAGGATGCCTTTCAGATATGACTTATCTTCCCTGAATGACACCACAAAGGCCCAGAGTACGAGGCACTGTGCATCTTTATTGCTAATGACTAAAACTCATGATGGCAAAGGCTTTATGGCTCTGAGTGTTCCCAGTACTGGTGTAGTCCCCAAAGACACAAACCAGAGAAAGAGTGAAAGCAAAGTGCAACAATTAGTAAGTTCATTGAGCAGAAGGCCATTTGCATGAGCTATTGCCAATTGCTGCTCCACTGAAAGCTACTTTGGCAACTAGGGTGTGCTCACTGGCTGGCCTAACACCTCCCTCCTTGCTGTGTGTTTCCTCCCTGTCCTCCCCGGGTTCTGTCTATTATGTGACAGTTTCTGCCAAACAGCCTTAGTGCATCAGCCACTTTTCAGACGATTGCTTCCCCACTGGGCAGGGTCTCTTCAGAGTGAGGGGATGGAGACTGCGAGCCTCTCAGCTCCAAAGAGATTTTTCCCCTCTCCAGTTAGTGGTATTCCCTGAGCCCTGCTGATGAAAGACACAGATGTGTCTGCAGAGGAGCAGCTCTCAGTGCCTGCCTCATTCCCCAGAGCCCTCTTCAGCCAGTTTGATGTCTAAGTGGAAGGGAAGAAAATAAGCTGACAGTGGGGTTACCACCCAGATGATTTTCTGAATTGATTAGCTGCTTTTTCATAGGTCTCACAGCCATACAAACAGCCACCTCGTTGGATCTCACAAGCTAAGTAATGACCTCGGCTAGGAGAGCTCTAGAGAAAGACCAGCCATAATGATGTGCTGCTTCCCTATGAAAGAAACAAAGGAAAAGCCAGGGGGAAATAACATGAAGGGAACTAAATAACAGCTAGAAAGAGGCAAGGGAAAGGTAACTTGCAAGAGTGAAACGAAAAATAAGCACCTTTCAGCAGCAACTGCAATTTGTACGTAAAGGGCTGGGTAGGCAAGGGAAAGAGAGCTCAGACCACAATTTTTGAGGTCAAGCCTGTGAGAGCAGGGCAGGCTCATCAGCAGCCAAGGGCCTTCTTTGGGTATGCTGTGATAGAGGTGATATTGTAATAAAATCCAGATCCCTTCAAGCTGTCATGTGCTGGCCAGCCCACTTCCACACATGGGGTGGGCCAGGAACAGCCTTAGCAGCTCTGGCCATGACCTCCTTGACAAGCATCACTCCTTAACCCAGGCTTCTCCACCCCAAACCTTCCCAAACAGGCAGTTTTCAGCTGAAGTGGACACTGTCTGTGTCCCCCCACCAGTGGCTGCCCCCCCTCTCCATCTCTGCCCTACTGCTGCCAGGTGGGAACATTGTCTGTCTGTCTGTCTCTCCGGGATCTTGCACCCCAGAGGCAAAACCTCTGGAAGGCACAAACGGGAGGGGCAGGGGCAGGACTGCTGAGCCCAGCAGGCACATTAAGGCTTCCTCAGTTTCTCCCATCGTTTCTGAGAGGGAAAGCTCTCCTTCAGCAACCTTAGGCAGCCCCACTCATGGGGAAGCTGCAAGCAGGCAGGGACAGTGGGTGAAGCCCTCTCTGACTGGACTGCAGAGCACTTTGGAGACCACAAAGCCTGGGCTTCACATGCCTCTGGGCAGAGGCTGCCACCGGGGCACACTGCTGGACTCCAAGGTGAGTGTGGGTAGCTTGACATGGGTAAATTATGGAAGAAGGCAGGCTTAGGCTGGGCCTCAAAGGATTATGCTAATTTAGATCAGATACTTAAAATCTATTTTTGAAGGGGAACAAATGGTCCAGCCTTCCTTATCTTTTGCTCCTGACTCCTTCTCATACCCCAGAATAACGCAGATTAGAAGCGGGCAGGCGAGAAGGGTCCTATGGAGCCTCATCTCTTTGCTCTTTCCCGTTTGTGCTGTGCTATCCTGCCAGAGGTTTTCATTTGACCCCAAAACAAACAAACAAACAAAACCCCCATAAACAAAATAAAAACCGAAACAAAGAAACAAACAAAAACCCCTGGAAATAAAATCTACACCACATTGCCTCTGCAAGTGCCTCAACCCAGAACTGTAGCCTGCTGCTCTTAGTGCCCCTAATTAGCTAAGCAAGGCAAGCACTCTTTAGTCCCACCTGGGTCACTCTGCAACTGGGAAAGGGAGTCTTAACCCCCACACGGCTCCAGAATAAATAGGTGAGGGCAGATTTGTCCCCTATGGCTGGCTGTCCCAGTGGCAGGGCCCTGGAGCAGGGTGCCTTTGGGTGGTGGTGCTGCTGGGATGGATGGCAGTGCCAGGAAGCTGGATGTGCTGACAGTGCTCCTCTGCAGAATCCAATCTCCCAGAGAGGTGTTATCAGCTGCAGATTTGGAGGGGAACTTTGGGAGGGGCAAGTATTTGTTAAAGCACCACAAGGCACAGCACTGCAGTTTTAGCTGCTCCTGTGCTGTCAGCGCTTTGCAGGTAGTGTCTCCCAGAGTGGGGATAGAGGGAGACTCTAGCACAGTGGGTATGACTGTAGTGGCAGGGTTTGGTTTGACATTGATCTGCTGTTTAATAGTCATAACTTCAAAGACCTATGCAAAGCCAGTTGCCACCTTAATTAAAAAAATTAGATGCGTTCTTTGCTAAAGTTATAGCATAAGGGATAAGTGAGTACCAAAACTATTCCCTGTGCTATTGTACAATCATTTCTCTCCTTCTAGGTCAAAGTTTTTCCTCAGGTCAGGTATTTTCTTTTCAGCTGTGGCTGAGCATCAGGCTTTAGTCTAGAGCCCAGGGTGATGGGTACATCATACACATGTGAGACTAATCAATCACTGTCTCAGACTGTAGCCTTTAAGTAAAGGCATTTACAGTCTGGATTCACCCAAAATAGGCAGGTGGAGTAAGTTTTAGAATAGAAGTAAATGCGTGGTTCCTTGTTCAGTAAAGTTCATTATTATTTTTAGGAAATTGGTGCTAAATCTTAGAAGGCATCTCTCTGGGAAAGGGCAAGAGAGGAATAGCAGCAACTGCTCTGCCTGACAGGAGATGTGAAGAACCCTGAGTGTCGGTAAGTGATGAAAAGAAAATATGCCTCTGTCCCTCTCTCTGTGTTACAAAGAAACAGCATGGGGCACAGCAGCTGCAGCAGGAAAAGGATGGGGAGTGCTTAAAATACTTCTTGTCTCTGTCTGAGTCTTGGAGCTGCAGAAAAGTCCTGCCTTCCTCTCTGTCCCCCACAGGTGGGGGAAATTTGGGGCAGAGAAGGACAGTGGTGAAGCCTGGCATGAAAGACACCTCTTTTGGGACTGAGAATTATACTAAGTATACCAGAAGTGTGCAATTCTGCCTCTTGTTTATCCTTTGCAATCAGACCAGCACTTAGGGAACCCCTCTGAATTTCCCAGGGCAGGCTACACAAATGCTGGTACAGCGATGAGCCACTAAACCAGCAGGTGAGCAGGGACCACAAGTCACCACCTGGCCACTGCTCACAGGCCCTTTCTTCTGAGAACCATTTCTCAGCAGACATTGATCACCAGTATAGAGATACCAGGAACAGAGCAAACAGGCTGACAGCCATCAGCCTGAGGTACCTGGTGGCCTTCTAAGCTATAGCCAGCAGTGGAACCATTCCTCCCCAAGCCCTCTCTCGTGCCACTTCAGGTGAAGGGCCAAACAGTTGGCCTGAGATGCTAGAAAGCTCCTTGCTCATCATCTTTGAGACTTCCATGCAGTTCCCCAAGCAGAAGGGTTTAAAAAATGATTGGTCTACGTGGGCTGCCTGTGTAAATACACAGATATGTGCTCATGCACACACAGGGCTCCTCACATTAATAACACCATAGGAGTTTCTTGCCTACCCTGACCACACAGGCAATAAAGCCAAAGCATGGCTATTAGTGAGGTGGAGTCTGTAACTCACAGTTAAGCAGATCTTGTAGTGAACAGTGACATATTGGCAGTTGTTGCCTTCCCCTGTGGTCTTCCACCTATAGCATGAAGGGCATTTAACAGAGACCAGTTAATAAAATTGCGTATAGCTACACCTATATATTAACATCTTCATTTCACAGACAAGGATCTTGAGGCATAGTAATCACTGCTCCTAAAAGCAGTTGGGAGGAAAAAAAAGGTTACTATTTATGCTAGCTCTTTCCCCCCTATATTTTTTTCTCAGCTGGATCAAAGGAATTAGTTTGGCTGGTTTCTCTTTTATTTCAAGTTTTCTTTCTGCTTGTTAATCTTCCTCAGCCTGGTCTTCAAAGTTGGGGTTGGAAAGACTGCAGGGGGATTTTGGTTGTCAGTTTGGCTTGTATTTAATATTGCTGTTTTAATGGTATACAAATGTTTTGCTAAATGAATATTTGCTTGCTTTTGCTTTCAAATTGACTGCTATGATGCTACTTCAGACAAATGGTAACCCTCTCTTCTGGGAAAGAAAAAATCAGTTGAGAAAAGCCATGCCTTGGAAAGATGAAGGTAAAGTTGTGATGGGTATTTAGAGACTCTAATTTACATTAGAAAGAGAGGGGAGGAAAAGAAAAGCAAAAGTAGTGAAGTTTTGCCTCTCAAAGCAAAGTGATGCCCCAGGAAATGGAGGCCTTGTGGGTCCCCTTTTGGAGAGGACAGAACCAGTAACCATTTAGGCCTCAGCCTAGATCTCCTGGGCCACCTGGTACTTGTGGCCACAGGGCTGGCAGTAGAGCACAAGCCATAGCTGGATGTTATATGCCATTGGACCAGCTGATGGACCTGGAGAGGAGGTGAGCTGGGAAGAAAGAGGGCTCACTCCTGCAGCATGCAGCGCCTGCTTAGAAGATTAAATGAGAGAACACCCAAAAGCTTGTGTATCATGATCCCAACCAAAAAGCTGGTTGAATAGGTGCCACAAAAAATCAGCTCTTCAGGTGTTTGCAATGAGCAATGCTCTATCCTCCATTGGCTTTGTTCCTGGTTCCAACAAAGGCAGCAAAGCAGAGTGGTGCCTGCACTACGTTATTCCTTGTGCTCTTGGGCCACCGAAGGATGGTGACCAGGTCAGAGGCAGATGGGAGTGACTCTGGCAAGGACAGGCACACCCACACTAGCTGCCAGCTCGCCAGCCCCGTGCTCTCTAGAGTGAGGATACTTGTTGCTGATAAACCAAATTCATACTTGAGTGGGCTGGTCCAGCTTGTGCTGAAGCCTACACTGCTGCCTCTTCTCTGCTGCTCTACATGTGCTGGCTTGGAGACACGCTCCCTATCCCACTTCACTGTGAATACACACAAATGTTTGGCAGGAGGTGCCTGAGCGGGGTATGGCTCAATATGTGCATCCAAAAAATGCCTGCCCAGCTCCTGCCTCTTCACAACCCCCAGATCAAAGAGCAGGGGACTTAAACATGAAATATGACTGGCAGCTAGGCAATGCTTCTTGACAGATGATACCCTGCAAAAAGAAGGGTGGCTTTTGTTTCTTTGCTTTTCATAGGGTCTCACCCAGGGAAGCAGCAGGATGGCCTTGGTCTTATGGTATGTGTATTTTGTGCCATAAATCTCCCATATGAGGTAGGTGGGAGAGCACTTCTCTACCACATCTCCCTCATGTTGGTGAGCTTTTCTCACGTGCCCAAGCAGTGTGTTTGGGAAGGAGCAGGTGCTGGAAGCCAGGTGGGCCAGGACAGGGTGATCTGACCTGTCTACTTGTCTCAAGACATCAGAGCTGTGTGCTGCCACATCCCTGGAGGGGCTTGCAGGACCCGCTTTGTCTTAGGAGACTTTCCCCTGTCCTCTCTGACCACGGATAGAAAGTACAAAACATGTTCCACCCAAGGCATCTCCACAGTATGTACTAACAAGCCATTCTTCCTCCTCCCAGCAGTCCAGCTGCCTCTAGCATAGACTGTCCACAGCAGGGCACATTTCACCAGGGAGGGGGAAGATTAATTTTTCTTCCAGCTGAAGCTGTCTGGAATTGCTTTAAGACCAGCAAAATGCAGCTTCTCATCTTACAATGTACCCAGAGTACACATGCCCAAATGCTACCAGGGGATTTTTAAGCCCCAGGACTGGCTAGAACCTATATTGCGTCTTAAAAGATAGGATCTCTGGAAACTCCATCCCTTTCCCTCCCCAAACACGTACCTGTGCCTGCTCCTCCTCAGCACTGTGCTGTACTTGGTTCAGCAGTGACCCAGAGGGAATTTTACTAACTCTGGATGTGCCTCCTGGGCCTCCCATGGAGGCTTCACATCCTCTCTGGAGTCTGTCCACCTTAGAAGAGCTTGCACTAACTGTTCTTTCTCCCTACAGAGTCCATGTAAGTTAGAATGCTTCATGTCACTGGTGGGAACAGCCTAGCCGGGTGTTTGTGGTGACAGGAGGTGGTGGGAGGATTTGCTATTTGGCTGATGTGCTGGCTCTCTGATTTAAGTTCCTTAACCCCCTCAGGCTCAGCTGTGACTCACTGATGGTGTTTGATCATCTTTACAGAGCAGGATTAATTGTGCTTTATTGCTTGTTCACATTGTGGACCAGTATCATTCAGGCTGGAATAGACCTTTAAGATCATCAAGTTCAACCATTGCCCAGCACTGCCAAGCCCCCCACTAAATCGTGTCTCTAGTGCCACATCTACATGTCTTTTAAATACCTCCAGTGTTGGTGACACAACTTCCCCGGGCAGCCTGTTCCAGTGTTTGACAATCCTTTGGGTGAAGAAATTTTTCCTAATATCCAACCTAAACCTCTCACAGCACAACTTTAGGCTGTTTGCTCTTGTCCTATCAGTTGTTACCTGCAGAAAGAGACCAACATTCACCCTGCTACACCTTCCTTACAGGTAGTTTTTGAGAGTGATTAGGTCCTGAGTGAGTCTCCTTTTCTCCAGGCTAAGTAACCTCAGCTCCCTCAGCCACTCCCCATAAAGCCCATTCTTTGAAGGAGGAGGAAGGAGATGTGTCCCATAATTTAGTGACCATTCATTCTAAATGAGAAGGTTAATAGCTTGACCACTTCATATTTTAACCCCAAGCCTTTTGCCTCTCTAATTGTAAAGCATAATGGGTTTTATTTCCATACAGCAGTTCCCTGTGGGACTTTGTCTAGATGTATAAATCAAAGCCTTCCTGCCACGTTTTGGGGCTTGGGGGCAGATTCTGCCCTAACCCGGAGCATAAAGTGGGGTCATCCCCACAGCTGCCAGCAAAGTTACCCTATTTTGGTGTGCATATTGCTGGGAGTGGCCCCTGGGAACTCGCAAGGGGAAGGAAGATGGCCACTCGGATAACTGGCAGGATGGTTGGGTGCTGGGTACTTTTGCAAATGATACTGTTGATCTAGGTGATTAACTTCCAGTGGCTGGGTTTTATGATGCCATGAGGTAGCAGGGCAGACAGCATCCTTGGGGCTGGGGCAGGGAGCTGCTGGCATACATCCCTCGCTTCTCAGTAGGAAAATGAGGCTTAGACATGAGAGTGAACCAGGAAGGCTGGTTGTGGGAATCCCAAAACTCAAAAGCTATTAAGTGCAGAAGAAAGAATAAATCAGCTGACCCTCCTTGCAAGCGCAGGCCTTTCTCCATTACATACCTACTTGTATTTTCATCAAGTCACAGGTTTAAAACAACTCAAGTGCTTCCACGGGAGCAACCATTCCACCACAGGCAGGTGGTTTGCAACAGGATCCTCATTTTGAACTCTGGGAAAAAGCAGAGGTATATTGGCAGAGCTGTTTGGTGAGTGGAGAACAGAAGCCTAAAGGTTCTTCTGGCCAAGTCTTGATCCATTTATCAGATTTCTGTTCAGGAGCCTATGGCATCCCTCCTGTCTAACTTCAAGGAGTGCTAGCAGCTTGTATTGACATCCTGTTAGCACGGGAACCCCTGGAGCTGAGCCTTAAATGTTTGCTGAGAGGTGGGAAAAGAGAACCAGCTGAAAGAGTCAGTGTGACAGTGTCACTAATGGCACAAGCAGGTCTTTTCTTTCCACTTCCCTACTGCTGGTTTAAACTGCACTAGTGTTCAAGAGAGGTGAACAGCTGCTGTCCTTGTGTGGCCTCTCAAATACATTGCATGGCCTAAGTCCACACCTCTGGAAGCCTCTGAACAGTGGAGTTGCCACATAGGACACAAGAGCTGTCTGCCGGGCAGAGCTAATTTCCAGCAGACAGTTAATTCAGGAGTAAGAAGATAACTGCCATGCAAATCATGTCCATCAACTAATCCTTTGGACAGCTTTAGAACGTTGGTTTTCATGGTGATTGGAGACAGCACCTTGCACAAAGCACATGCAAAACCATACCAGTGTCCCAAGCTTCCTGGATTTAGTGTTAGATGGGTGTACAGAGCAGTGTGCTGAGAGGAAGGGAGAACCAGGTTGTCTGAAGAGCCAGTGGCACCCTATGTTGCTGCTCGGTGCATGATGTGCACTGCAGTGCCTCTAATGGACACAGCTGTGCTTCCCTCCCCCATTCACAGAACAGTGCCCAGGCTGCACCAAACCCTGGGGAGGCCTGTTTCTGGGCTGGGTACGAGGCTGAGGCACAGGGATGTGCTTCTGGTGCCTTGGAAGAATGAAGCTGGTGTCTGCAAAATGCCAAGTGTAAAGCCATTCCCCAGCCCCTGTGGGAATGCAGTGGGAAGAGCAGGCTGTTGCCCCTCGCCAGCCCTGCCTCGGTAGGCACTGCTGCTGGACAGGCTGGGGTGAGGAGGGGTGCAGGCAGCCCCCCAGTCCTGCTGCCAGCATACCAGGTGTGTTCTCATAGCCCCCAAGCTCAAGAGTGTGCTCCTGTGGGCAGTCAGGCTTTCCTTTAACTGGTGTCAGAAAAAGCTGAGTATCTCAAAAACTGCCTAGTTACAAGCAGGACTGTTCTGGGAAAGGTCTGGAGATGACTAACCAGATTAGTCACCAGCTCTTTTCCTTTAATGCTGGGCACCTAATATCCCTTCACTCCAGAAATCTGCCAGACATCCCCTATTTTGAGCTTCCTACGATCACTTTCTTCTGAGTGACTTGACAGGTTTTGAAAGTCTTTCATGAACCATTTTTTGATTGAGATCTGCCTGGATTATTTATGCCAGAGGAAGCAATCCTAGCTGTTTTCTTTGCACTGGACCCAATGTTGTGTCTAAAACAGTTTCAATTGTGTTTGTCCTGGGTGAGTTTAATATGCATACTAAATTAAGTAAGCCCGTAGAAGTGCAGCTTAACTGTTTCAAGAGAAGCTACATTAGGAATCTGGAAATAAATCAGTTTTGTTACATGTCAGGGAGACTTTTCTACCAGTAGGGTAGACCTCATACCGAAGCCCATACCAGGAATGTCAACTCCCTGCCTTTGGTATTTACAGAGAAACTGGATTAAGTCGCTTCACCTCATCTATAATAACGATGTTTAACATGTAAGTAGCATTTTACAATTTCAAAGCAATAAACATGGAGATACCACGGTAATGAGAACTGACAAGGCACTAGCATTAACTAATTAAGCCTCACAACTTCCCCGAGGTGTCTAAATATGACCATTCTCATTTCATAGATGAGGAAAATATATATGAATCGATTTACTCAAAGGCACAGAGCAATTCACTGAAAGAGCTGGAACCACAACTCAGTCCTGCTAATGTTTGGATGGCTGCTCAGCCCTCCATGAGGCTCTGCCTTATTTCTAGAGCTGTGCGTCAGTGCAACCCAGTGCCCTATTCTTAGCAAGACTTAGAAATAAATTACTTTTAATTCCTGCTGACTGCTATGGAAGGAGTGGGATTTGAATATCTCCCTAGTCAAATGTAGCAGCAATTAAGTGGAGGTATAGGTGAGGTTGGCAATGGATTCTGGTGAGGTCACAACAAGTTAGCACTGGGGAGTTGCACTCACCACAGAAGCAGCATAGCAGGAAAAGCAACTAACAGGTGGGTGTCAAATGAAGTGTTGGGAAGGTCTGTGTTAGCCTAAACCATCACGAGTTTTGCCTTTCCAACCCCTGCCGCAGCTGTGGGAGTTGGTATGCACACAGCCATATCATTTTTTAATTTGTATGGGCTTAGTGGTTTGCATCAACCCAGAATCTGGCCCAGAAACCTCCGTGGGGAGCACAGCTTTGGCACCAGTGCTGAACAGGAACCGTCCTGCAATAGGTACTCAGCGCTTCTCAGAGCATATGAAATCAGCAGCTTTAGACAAGAAACCAAACTTTCCCTCATTATCATGTCCTTAGGTCCAGACTACAGAAGGCTCCTTACAACAAAGAAAATTTCAGCTGCATTGCCAGCTCTGCTTTGATACTGCTAATCCCCACCTAAGAAGGTGTTGAACACAGAACTGAATCACTGTGGCTTGTAAGCAAAATGGTCTTTTAATTCCCTTCAAGGAACATAACTTTTCTCTTCTGGAGTGAATGATGAGGAGCTCCTCGATGCATGGAGCACTGCACTGCTGTGGACCATCCTCTGCATTTCGTCTGGGGCTGTTCTCTTTGCCTGTGAGTGCCCTGTCTCCACAGCATGCTGCACCTGAGCAGAATAAGCTCAGGCTGGGGTGGTGAATCCCAATGAACCTCTCACTGGGCGTTCGGGGGCAGTCTATAGGAACCAGTACCAGAGCACATGGTACACACATCAGCACCGTTGCTAGCCACTGGTGTGGAAACACTTAAAATATCTTTTTGTTTGTGCCATAGCACTGCTGCCTGTGGAATAGCTGTGGGCAGCAGAAGTGGAGACAACAGACCTGGAGAGACATAAAGGAATTGGGGTTTGTGTGTCTCTCTGCTCTGCTTCCCGCCAAGGTTTCTAGGGCAGATCACTGGCTTCCCATCTTGTCTGGTAGCCATTCAAGCCAGCCCACGTGTGACTTGTCTCTCTGCCAGATGTACAGGCCAGTGCTCAGCAGCAGCTGTGAGCATGGCTGACCACAGGCAGGCCCCTCTCAGTGATATTCTTCGGGGGAAAAACTTGGAAAGATCCAGATTCCCTGGCTTTAAATCCGTTGCCACAAATTATTGTTCGCCTGTTGATTGCTCTCTAGGGGACAAAACATCAAGTTACAACCTGTGGTTTTCAGCCCCAATGGATTAGGAGCAGAAAATCTGTTGAGACCTAAGGCTTAGATCTGTTGGTTTGATATGTAGTTGGGTAAAGCACACAGGAGAGGAGCCTTGATAGAGGGTGCTTTGCCACATCAGTGCTAGCCAAATTCCCAGTAGGTAGATGTTTTCTAACCAAGAGAGCGAATGCAAGCTAAAAAGGCACAATGTTGCTATTTTCTGCCTAAATCAGTGGCGGTGTGTGTAACTGCTGTTATGCTTCATGGAAAGTGTGGCTACACTTCAGTAATGTGAAATTACTTCTACTTCCCAGCTCAGCTGGAAATAGTGTTGTGAAGTAAATATCTGGAACGTTACAAAGAGCATCGATCATTTTTTCAGATGCTAGGTGAGGTTCTTGGGAGGGACTGCTTTCACATTGTCTTGTACACTGAACAAACTAAATGTGTACATCCAGGAGACAAAACAAATACCGCATGGCATTTTTGCAATAGCACCCTCTAAGGCGTAGCAGCTGGGTCTGTGCATGAAGAGCTGGAGAATTCATTCTGACCAAGCAACAGGCTCTTCAGCAGATGAGCCTCAAACCCACACTGTTCATGATGCAGGCTGCAGGAATCACGGGGAAACCTTCTGGTAACGCAAAGCTAAAGAGATGTGTTTGTGTCCCAGCTGAATCTGAAGCCCTGTTTGTGTTAGCTGAACTTTAAATGTACCTGTGCTGGTACCGTATATCCAACTGCAGCAACAGAGCAGTGCAAGCTGGTTCACTGCATCAGTGGTAAAAAATAATACAAAAGTGGGAATGCCAGTTTTTTCTTGTTCTACTTCTGTTTCCAATTCCTGCCTTCCATGCTTTCTAGCACTGCCCAGGCAGTAGCAGTGCTAGACACTCTTGTGTCCCCATTTAGCAGCTGTTGTCTGAGCCTTCCATTCATCCTCTAACAACTCGCTTTCCTTTTTATTGACTCCCTCATCTTTTCTTCTTGATAACTTAAATTTTCACCTTGTTGGGCTGCTTAGATCTCGTATTTTCTACCTTCCTCATCTCACCTTCTTATTCAAACCTGCAGCATCGCCTCCTGTTTGACTTTGCCTTCACTCTGCATTTCTTAATTTTTGTCTCTTCAGCTTCTCCCTCCATGACTTCACCATCTCTTTCAGCTGCTCTCTCCTCTTTCTTTTCCTCTTGCTCCTTCCACTCTGCAAGGGTTTGTGACTACAGACTTTTCCTTACTCCCTGCTAATTAGAAAGATGTGTTTACTTTACTTCCCCCTCTCACAGTGTTTACCATTTTCTCTCATCCCCTGTTTCCCTTGTGTGTCTCTCATCCTACAGTCTCTTTACTACACCGATGTCCTCTATTTCAAATCTATTTTGGTGTCCTTCAACCACTCCTATTGGCTTTCCTGCATCTTACTTCAGCCCCTTGTGTGCCACTGCTTTCCCTACTTATAAAGTCATAACTAGTGGCTCAAAATAAGGAATTACAGAAACACAACATGGCTTTCTTCTCTGGACTCTCCTGGCTTACTTAAGGAAGCGAAGTTGCTCACCTACTTCCACACCTCTTCTGTGATCCCTCTGACTGCCTCCATGACCCCACTCCCACCACTACCCAGAAAAATCCGTGCCCTCATTTTCGTTCTGTGTGCCTCAGTTTCCTTGATTTGTTGTCTGAGTAGGAAAAGCAGATCAAGGGATTAAAGCCAGCCCTCAGTGCTAAGTACTCCACTCCAATCTTTTCTCTGTTCAGGAAGGCTTTTCAGCTGTGATATGTAAACCACAAAATCTCTTTGCTCAGGAGGCCTTGAACAGGGAACAAGGAACTTGAAGATGGATCAAAATATGAAGAGTCCTAGAAGGCAGAAGTGGCTTAGGGTGAAAGTAGGACACTAAATCACACCTGTCTTCTACTTCATAACTCAGAGACCAAAAAGAAGCAAAGGCAGTGAGATTTGCTGGTGCTAGATTATTGAGGGAGGTCAACACAAAAAAGGGAGCAATAAAATTCAGACATGCTAGAAAAGGGTGATGAAACAATTCACACAGAGAAATGCAAAGGTTCTGTTTTGAAAAAATGTTAGGTTTAATCTATTCTTAAATCACTTTCCCTGAATTAAGAAAAATTGAACCTCCCAAAGTCCCATCCTTCTGAGAATGCGCTGCCAGTGAGAACAGAATCTGAAGTTTGTTCAAAAGCACTTCTGCAAGTGCTCTTGAGTCCTTACAAGGGAAGATTGCAGGCCCTCCTGTACCTACTTTATAGAAATCTAGTCAGTCAGGCTTTAGCTTAAAGCCATGATATGGAAATACAAGGAGGTTAAGAATTTTTTTTTAAAGAGATCCTTATTAATGATCATATCAATTCAGCTGGTGAGGAACTGACCTGTATCTGTCAGTAATCCATTCTCTTTCAGAGTGGGTACAAGAAATCTACCTGTCATTAACCTAATATTACATTTAAGCTTTAAATCAGGCACAGGTGGCAGGTATCTCTGGAGAAAGTGGAAAACATTTCTCCCTTCCTTTTATTTCTAGGTGAAATGATTTGCCACACAGGAATGGAGACATGCAGTCCCTGTATCTCTATAGACTTTTTATTTGCATAAAATGAGCTCAGAAATCCAGAGATTACCTGGAACAACAAAAACAAGAGACTTTGATTTGGTCCATCAGCCTCAGAGTTCTTTCTCAGTGTGGCTCTGCATGGTACAAGGACTCAATCCTCAGCCAGTTTGGGAAGAAAGGAAAAGCGCAGAAAGCAGGGAAGGAGTGTAAGTACAGAGGGCAGCGAACAGCCAGGATTGGTGACTGAGCTGACAAATCAGTGGTAGGGGAAGCATTACCAACAGCCTAGAAAAAAAGAGTATGATCCAAAGGAAGAATATAGCATTCTGGGAAAGGACACTGGTCAGAGCAGGCTTTGGTTTTGTTAGTTATGAACAGGAAACTCATAACCAAAGGTGGCTTGGAAGGGAAAGAACACATGGATCAAAGAAGAGGAAATGCCATATTGTATTCGCCAAGTCTTTGCCTACTGCAAAGAACTGCAGTGGAAGAGCAGAGACTTTTGTGCTTGAGTTATAAATTTAAAGAAGTTATTTAAGAACAGTGTAAGAATCCAGCAAAGTGAAGCAACCTTAAGTGATTGCAGGCAGCCCTCAGTATCCTTGCATAAAAAGAACAATATAAGAGAAAACACAGAAATAATGGGGACGATAGAGGGAGCCAAATTAATTCAAAAAAAGTTAGGCAGAATTGGTACCATAGCTCTTCTGGCAAAAAGAGAGATTAGGAGTCTTCATTAAAGTCCACAAAATTTTTAGTGGGTTAGAGAGTGGGCATACTACAAAGCTGTTTGACCTAGTGTCAAGAACAAGCGAAGATGCAGCATAAGATAAGCCTTAGCTGGATATTGCAGGAATTCAGGGAGGAATGTCAGCATAGAGCAAGGCAGACATGCAACATAAACTCCCCCTACACGGCCAGAGGACAAAAAGTTTGCTCCATGGAAGAACTGGGCACTAGGTAATACTGTAGAGTTCTGTAACTGGCCCAAAGGAAAGTGTGCTTGAGGATTTGCCATTCCAAGATTTCTCCGGCAGAACTGTTGGTATTTTATAGTGATCCTGTATGTTGACAAAGTGCTGTGAGTTAGCTTGCCCTCTCCTCAGCAGTCACCCTACTGTAGCTGGAGCTGGTTCAATCCAGTGCCAGCAGACACGATACACAAGAGATCAGATACTGCCTTGCTCAAGATCAAGTCTTGCAGTCAATTGTGCCTTGAAACACAGGGTTTCAGTATAACATATTGGTCTTTCGCAAACAGTAAATTAACTAAGTTAAAAGGTTTTGGGGAAAACAGATGCAAAGGCTGTGCTTAGAAAGTTAACTAATAAACCACTTTAAAAACAGCGAACGTTTTGGCAAAAACTTTGGTGGGGAAGGCCTCTGTGTGAAATTTACAGCAAGGGAAAGCAAGGTCTGCGCCTGGAGAATGATACAGGAGGCCCGATGCTACCTCTTGTATCTTGCTCTCTTTGCCACTCCATTTCTCAGGTGACCCTCACAGCCCCCTGAAGAGCACAGCAGCTGCCATACCAGACCAGCCCAGTTGCCCTCCTAATCCAGTCTCCTCACTTCAACAGTTGCTTTTCTCTGATACTTCAAAGAAAGGTGAAAGAAACCCCGTAGTGGACAATTATAGAATAACCTGCCCACAAGGGAAGTTTCTCCCTAATCCCTCGCCATCAGTTAGTGGTTATGTTGTGCCTTGAAGCCTGACAGTTTATATCCCTTCTAAAATTTATTTATATCCTGTCTAATGTGACCATGAATGTTCTTGGTATCCATACAAATATCTAATCCTTTTCTGAATCCTGCTAATCTCCTGGCCTCAATGAAACCTCATGGTAGCAAATGCCATGTGCTAATTACACATGGTACAAATATTTCCTTGCACCATTTTAAATTTGCTTCCTTCCAATTTCACTGGATATCCCTTGATCCTGCAAAATGAAAAAGGGCAATGAAATTAGAGCTTGTTCGTTCTTGCTGAGCCACACTGCTGTCTCTGGATTTGTTTCTTCTCTAAACTAGCTGTTCCCACCCTCAGCCAGTTTTCCCTGGCCAAGCTATTAGGCAGTGGCCTACAGCACAACACAGATCTTATGCCTTCACCTTATTCCCTATTGACATGTTCATCTTGAAGGGAAACAGGGAGAGGAAATGCTGGAAGCCTCAAAAGTACATACATGCTTGCTGGAGACTCTGAAATAAGACTGCTTTATGTCCACAGGTATTAGCTCAGCAGCAATACAATGATGCTGATGGACGCCACCATCTTCCCCTCCCTGATGCCTCGAAGTCAGAGACATATTGCAGGATATCTGCAATATGGTCTCTCCTTAGCCTGATCCAGCTTATCTTCAGGCTGCTCCTTGAGGGAGGGGTCCCATCCACCTTCCTCTCCAGCTTAGGCATTTCACTGCTTCCGTGGTGATGACCAGGCTGTGGGATTAGTCCAGGCAGCTGTGAAGGAATTGCCCTCAGCCGCAGCCCAAGCTCTGCACATCTCTGCTCTGCTGTCCTGCGCTGAGCCTGCACAATGACAAGCAGCAGCAGCAGCCCAGCACCCTTGGCTGGTCAGAGACGGTGCTGGAAATGGCACGGAAGTGTAAGGCGTGAAGGGGAAGGGCTAAAAATGAGAATATTAACTGAATAAAGGAAAGGAAGTGCTAAAAAAAGTGGGGCTGGTGTAGGGGAGGGAGGGAGGGAAGGAAGGAAAGGAATGAAGGCGGGAAGGACCTAAACTGTGGTTCAACACCGGTTTTACGGTGGTTTCACTGGGGGCAGGACCCCAGGCTGAGGCAGCTGATGCTTTGCTGTGAAGCTGGGCTGTGGCAGCGAACAGAGAATGTGAAGGCGCCGCAGTGACAGCGAGCAAAGTCAGAGCTGCTTGGCGTTCCGCTGGAGCTCCGCGTCCCACAAGGAGGTCATTAATACCTCTCTGCTGCTGAATAGTTTTCCATGGCACAATTCAAAGCAGGGCAGCGTAGCTCCCTTCATTTCAGAGCCAGGAGAAGCGGAGGCGCCGCGTGTGGACAGCGAGGAGCGCCGCTGGGCTCCCTCGCCCAGCACGAACAGGGCGAGAGCGGAGACCCGGGAGGGCTCCCCGGGGCCCGGCCCGAGCAGCTC
>VWZF01006519.1:41534-128992 GCA_013396755.1 Sclerurus mexicanus | reverse complement strand
GCGGCCCCGCCGAGCCCCGCGGCAGCCGCGCCGTCCCCCCGCGGGCACCGCGCTGCGCTCGCCTGCCCTGCGCACCCCTCTTCCTCTGCAACTTGCTTGAGTGGGTTGGTTTTTTTTGTTTGTTTGGGTTTTTTTAAATTTTTTTGGGTGTATTTCTTTATTTAATTTTAATCCTTATTTCCACGCGCGCGCGGTTAGCGTCCCGTAAATATTTTGTGCGCTGGCTACAAATGTTACAAGCAAAGTGTGTCCTGGTAGGAAATCTTTTGTGCTTGCTGTGAAAAGCTATTCTTGCCAGCGCGTTGGCAATAAACCGGGTGAATAACGTGGTGGCGTGTGTTTTTTAAAGACAGTAATTGCCCCGTGAATGCGAATTCCAAAGATGCTTAAAAGTTCAGTGGGATGCGCGAAGCCCTAAAGAGCAAAACTCCTCGAGCAGGATGTGAATTTCTGAAGAGGGGGAATCCCTTATGCCGTACGAAATCTTGAAAGGGGATAAGGTCTCTCAATGATGCAACTTCTTGCGAAAGGGAACTCCCCTCCCCCTCCTATTGATGCCAAACCATTAAAGGGGGAGGCTCTCCGGGCCCAGCAGCGCAAAGTCTTGAAGGAACCTGAATTTACAATGATAAAAGGGCCAAGGCACTAGCCTTTCACCTTTGGAGGCAATTAGCATCTGGCTTGCTTCACAAATGAACTAAATGTGGGCTCCCCTTTGGTTCCCGGAGCACGCTTAGGCTGGGGGAGTTAACAACATCACTCGGAACAAATTAACTTGCTTTTTTTTGGGGGGGGATGCCCGGGAGGAGGAGGAGTGCGGGCGAGTCGGTGCTGGGGGTGTTGCAGAGCAGAAGCAGCACACCGAAAGCGTCGCCAAAAAACTCCGTGCGCGTGGATGGCCTGCAGCGCTGGGCAGGAAGGGGTTGGAAAGAATGGCGTTTGTCCGAGGGACGGTGGAAAGGGCGGTTGGAATCGGGATGCTGCGAGAGGATGGATGCGGCTGTCAGAACTCCGCGTCTTCAGGCACGTGGAGTAAATCTCCTTCCTCGGCACGGTGTGAGCAGCCCAGCACAAGCAGTTTCTAAAGTTGCTGTTCCGTGAAGCTCACCATCTTGTTAAGTCTTGCCTGGTGTATTTGTTCCAGTCTCATCACTGGTTTCAGGGGTGTTTGGGGACGGAGCTTTGCACAAAGAGCTTGCTCAAATAATTCACGTGTGTGAAACCAATGGCCAGTGATGGGACTTAGACTTTTGTCTAAGAGTACTGTTCTGTGTGATTTTTGTATTTGGCTGCATAAAGAAGGCTTCTCTTATGGTTTTGAACCTAATAATGCCCGTGCCCCTCCTCTCTGTCTCACTGCTACATCCGAGATGTGCTTTGAGTTTCAGAGGTGTCTGAATAAAATGGAGGTGCCTGTTTTTCGAGAGGTTAGGGAGAGGCAAGTATTTGGGGGAAATAAAACACTGGCCAGCCATCAGAAATTGAAACTGTGCTCATCTACAAATGATATTTTCTTGCTATAACTTTGATTATTGTGGAGAGGTGTGCTTGTGGCTGAACACCAGTGGTTTGAGAAGTGAGTGCCTCTTCCCTCAAAAGTTACTGCCCCTCATGGGTGGCCGAGGCGTGACTGCTGCACTCCTTTTGGATGCAGAGGAAAATGGGTGCTTTGAGTGAATCTATGTGTGTGGAAGGAGAAGTGGAGATCTCGGGGCTCAGAGGGTTTCAGCTGGAGGATGGTCATGCTCAACCTCCTTGAGCTTCACAGCTAGTGTTTGTCCAACTCTGCCCAATGTCTCTAATGGATGTCCTCGCTCTGGATGCAGCTGGCTCTTCTCCGAGGATATTCTCTTCTTCCTAGGAGGTCTGAGCTCCTCTGAACTTAAATCCTGGTTGGTGGCTTTTTCTCCCCATTTTTCTGATACCAGTGTATCTCCAGTGCTAAGTTTGCTGCTAAACTCTTACATCATAGTAAAAAGCAAAAGTTTAAACCTTAATTCTGATCGAAACAAATATCCCCTGGTCTCACCCTCCCTCTGATTTCAGCAGGGGGGTGAGGTTAAGGTTTCACTGCTACAGTCTCTGCAGTCCCCAAACCAGACAAAACCTGATCTTCCAATATGTTTGTGTTCTAATATGGTGTTCTGTTGTTTGGAGGGTTTTTTAAAAAAAAAGCTGTAGCAGGTCTGTCCATAGCTAGCTGGAAGTCTCTGTAATGATAGGCCATCTGGACCCATCCCTCCAATGCTGAGCAGATTTGCTGATGGTATTTGAGAAGTTTGGGGTCTTTAGTAGTACAGTACAGTAGCATGGTGCTCTTTTATTTTTCTTCTTTTTTTTACCCCTTTATAAATGCAAACCCTTCACCCTCTACTTACTGGCCCAGAAGAAAGTGAAGCTTCCAGATTCAGGGCTGCCATCCGCAGCTGGATGGCAGAAACCTGGGAAGCAGATGTTTTGTCTTTTTGCTGGACCAGTGCACACACGGAGACTACGGGGAAGGGGTGTCCAAAAAGAAAGAAGCGCATCCATCAGGCCGGACCCTGGGCATTGTTCGGGGAGGGGGTGGGCACAGCTGGCCCTCATGCTGGTTCTGGCAGATGCAGGCGCCTGACGAGGCGCAGGGCTCCTCTTTTCAAATTTCTGCTGCAGCATCACCCGTAGATGGGCTCAGGAGGGGTTCAGCTACTGCCAGCAGGTCAAAAGTTCAGTGGGACAGGAGCGGGTGCTTCAGGATGTGTTCGGCTTCATGCCGTGTTTTTACATGGATCTGAGGATGGCAGAGAGCACTTCTGCCTTCTGGGGTGGGTTTTTTTTTCCTCCTCCCCTTTTAAATGGCTGCATTGTCAGCCATCTGCTGTACAGAACTTTCATGCCACTTCAGAAGTAGGCTTTTAGTCGTGTTGGCTTGGCTGCTGTGGTGTATTTCTTGGTGGTTTGTAAAATCACATAATCACAGAATGGGTAAGGTTGCAAAGGACCACAGTGGGTCATCTGATCCAACCTCCCTGCATCAAAAAAATCTGTATCAAGTGCATTTGTCCTTACCTACTCTAACAGCACTCCAGCGGGAGAAGGTGTGGCTGCGTGGGGCATGTAATTTTTCTCAGTAGTCATTGCCTTGATGGACAGAAAGGATGCTTTCCACAGTCAAGTTAGTGCAGGCGATGATAGGGAATGATTTGTTTCCCTCTTCAAGGCTGGACTGTAATGTGGGACACCTCTCGTGACAAAGTGTCTCCTGGCCACGTGCCCTTCCCTTTGCAACTGAAATATCCTCCTAGCAGCTGTAGGGATTGTTTGTATCGAAAATATTAGGAGAATATTTAACGTTCTCAACCGTATTTCAGCACAACTTGAAAACACTGGACAGGAGCCAGTGTGGCGCGGCCACCCAGCTCTTTGGCATGTGCTCTTAGGAGCTGTGGACTCAAACATTTAGGAACTTCTGCCTGGGTAGGTCGAGGGGAGGTGACTTTCCAGAACATGCTTGAAAATAGTCAAAACGTTGTTAACTTAGTTTATTTGGAAAAGGGGGAAAAGCCACATTACACAGGGAAAACATAAATCTTTTCCTGTGGTTTTTAAAAGCGCCTTTGGGCAAATTGCCTCTGCTGTTAACTTCACTAGGGCTTTAAGATGCTTTTCCTTGCCTCTTGCCCCTTCCTAGCACTTCGGGCTCTGGCTCAGCCTTTAGGTACATTCCTCCCACCCACAGGCAGGGCACTGCTGCTCTTGCCCACCTTTTCCCTCCTGTAGTGTGGTATCTGCCGTGTCGGTTCTTGAACAGGCTCTTTCTGTCAGGAATATTATGTGGCTGTTAGAAACCAGCGGCTGTTTCTGCTCCCGTGGGTCCCCCAGGAGGAGGAAGAGTGTGGAGAGAGGGAGAGGTGGAGAAGGACAGCACAAAGAACAGGACTACTTCTATCTGTGCAAACCAGCTTTAAAAGAAAAAAAAAAAGTGTTAAATGGTGTGTGAGAATTTTAATACTTTGAAAAAAAATTTCCTAGTGAGGGCAGGACAGCCAAATATGCTTTGACCTCCTCCATCCTGTCATGTTAAATCCTGCTGAAAATTCTCTGTGGATCCCCTTGCGCTGCCCTTCAGGTGTGTCCCATGTGATCCATGACACTAAAATGGCACAACCTTCCTGTTCTGTCAGTGGTTTGTATGGGGTTAATTGCACAGACAGTGTGCTACAGTACCAGAGTGCTAAGCCTTCACCCCTCTGTAGCTATTGGGGTCTGGTGCTGCATTATTATTTACATTACAGTAGCATATATAATGTCTGCTGGTGCCTCATCCTGTTCTGTTACAGTTGAGATGGGCAGGTATTTTCTGATCAGAGGAATTTAGAATCTAATTAAGATCAGTGCGACAAGTAGGTGGTGCAAGCTGATGAAAATGTTGGTGGTGAATTCATGTAGGTCAGCTCTGCTCCTTGAGGGCAGTTCTGAGTTGGTTTAAATGCTTTTTCGGTAGAATAGTTTAGGCATTAGGAAGTCCATCCTTCTTGCCATTTCTGTTCGTGGTAGTCAACATTAAAATGGAAGGGAGTGGGCAGGGACTGACACAACGAGGAACAACAGATCTGCTCGCTAAAACTTTGTGTGAAGCACCTTGCTTTAGGAAAAACGAATTTCCTAGGAAAGGTAGAGTAATTGGCAGTGCAGGGAGAGGTGCTGTAGAGCGAGGAGGCAGGGTTGGAAAAAGTTACAGAACTCAAACATACTGAAAATAGTATCAGTTCCGTTGTGTGGAGAGACCTGTTTATGGACTGCTGTGTGAATTTGGGATATACGGCTCTGTGATGGCTCTGCTTCCCCTGGGCAGCACCAGCTTCATCAGAGCTGAGACTGTGAGCTGGGTGTGTGTTGTTTGAAAATCAAGTTTAAAAAACGAAATTAAATCAGGGCAATTAATACTGGTTTTATTGCTCTTTCTACCTGTCCCATCCACTGTTTAGTTAAGTTGCTTCAGTGCCCCATCCCTTCTCTCCATGTCTGTCCAGCACCCCTTCTTACTTTGCTGGTCTTCACTTTTGCTGCCTTGGTTATTCTGTTCATAATCGAATCGTTAACACTCTGTGTGTCAGTGTTGGGCTCTAGAGTTCATTGAGATTAATGGAGGGGTGAGGCAGAGAGATACTTCTCAGAGCTTTTGTTTCAAGTGGTCTGCAAATTGGAAAGCATTGTATCAGTTTCCATTTCAAATGCAAGTCACATCTTTCCCAACTGTAGATCTTCAACTTTTAAACAAGTGTTTACATTTTATATAATGATACTCCAGTGTAATTGGATAAAAAAAAAAAAAAAAAGAAAAAGAAAAAAAGGAATAGGTAGTTCGGGAGGCTGATATGTGAGTTAAAACGTTATCTTAAGCCTGTGAAAAGAAACAAGAAGTGACTGCACGAAGCCGAAGGGTGTCTGAACAATGGATAAGGAAGGTTATTTTGACAGCAACATTCTGAATGTATCTGAGTTAGGTGACAGGGGAGTTGGGGAATGACTGTAGCAGTCGAAGGCAGACGAGAAAGAAGAATACGATAAGAATTTCAGAGATTTGGATGGAGCACATGGGGGTTGATGTTACAGATTTTATGTGATGTTAGTACAGGCAATTCTTGTGCTAGCACAGCTGACACTGAAAATCACGCCTGGTGATAGCTGAAGTGTTTGTGCACCCACAAGTTTACCCGTTTAAGCTGAATGTATTTAGAAACCGATTTAAGATAATCATGTGCAAGTCTTTCCCCACTAGAAAAAAAAATAATGTTTTGTGTAAGAGCTTAAATATGACTTTACAGTTTGCTTTGTTTAAGAACACCCGAATACCACAAACCTGTGCCAATTCAGTCAGACGATTTAAACTTCTGCATAGTGCATCTTAATTAGGACTCAACTTTGTTCCTTTTGGAATTTGCTCTAACCAAACTAGCTAGAAGTAACACCTTTAAAGTGTTGCAGCTTTATGTGTAGACCTGCTTAACTGTGGTCTTTCTCTCCCAGCGCATAATGCCGGCAGAGCTGTGCCATTCTGCCCCTGGCATCTGTTAAGTGCCTGCATGAAGGGTGAAGAATTAACTTTTGTAATGGCAATCGATGCTTTCATAGACTTCTTTCAGGCAAAAATCTCCTCAAGAAAAGGGCTATGGGTGGAAATGACAACAGCCAAGGAGTTAAAATTCCCGAATTAGAAGTTTATCATGTAAACCTTATTGTAGGTAGGTATGATTTTTTTTTTTTAATTCCCCCCCCTCCCCTCCTCGTTACCAGAAGCAACAGCATCTGCTGTGGTGGTGGGAACAATGCAGCCTAGTGATTCCTCCTTCCTTACAGTAGAGAATCCTGTTAAACACACAAGGCTGTGCCTCAGAGTGTATCCTTTCAGCAGGCTTGTTCCTTTTAATGGGTGCCCATTCCTGGGGTCTCCATTGTTTCACCAACAATAGCACTAGGGGCAGCTGATTTGGTTGACAGAAAATGCGTTAATTTAACAGATCTATTCCCTTTAGCCGGTCTCCTTCCTATTGTGCCCCAGTTCTCCCCCAGTTCCTGGGGAGGAGGGCCTCGAGAGCAGGGTCTGTTAGGTGGAAGGCTCCTGCAATTAGGAGGGGTTTGCAGCCTTTTGTGCGAGGAACAGAAAACAGCTGATGGGGGAAAGTGGTGCTAGTGCAGTTTGCTTACTGCCAGAACACTCATTTTTCTTCTTTTGGGGGGAGCTTTATAGACTGCCTTTACAAGGGGTGGGGGAATAGCTTGACACTGTGCGCTGATGGCAGTCAAGGTCTTTGCTCAGAGGTGGTCTTGCAGCCCAACCTGGCAACTCCTTTCAAAGCTGGCTCAACTTCTTGACAAACTCTTTATATCCTATAAATGCTCAGCTAAAACACCAGCTTTCCACTAAAGAAACTAAAGCTGCTGGTATTATCCAGGGTAGGACTGCTGAGGGCTGGCTGGAGAAGGCAGTATATAAAGTTAATACCAAGTTATTTGAAACATGAGGGGTGCAGTGGTCCTCAGGGATCCTTGCCCTGGGCCAGGCCACCAGTTTTGGAACTGGTCTGATTTAAACAGTGCAAGCTCTTCACTCTAGATGCACTTACACTGGTTCAGCTCTTACCTCTATTAATGTACCTTGATTCAGCAATGGAGGGGATGTCTGTTTTTTACACCAGTGTGGTCAAGCTGGCATCTTCAGCCTGGTGGGAAGGAGGACACATGCTCTGCTGAGTGGGCAGTGAAACCCAAAGCTTTGCTTTTGGCGGCTGCCAACTGCCAGAAGGGTCTTGGCTGCCCGAAGGAAGATCTTGCTCCCTTTCAAGCCCTTTCCTCAGCCATGCTTCTGGCTCTGTGGTTTGCCCCTTTGCTGGCACCATCCCAGCTGCTTGGTGGGTCCTGGCCAGGCTTTTGCAGGGGTGTAGTTCTGTGGTGGGAGCGGGACCTCCTGCCCTTGGTGGCTGCAAGCTGCCGGGTCAGTCCGCTGTGGCTCTTGAAACTCTAGCCTTAGTTTAGTTCTGGTTGTTGGGGCTGGTGATGTAAAAGGAGCTCAGGAGGGTCTTTTTCCTCCTTGTTGGTAAAGCCATTAATTCTCTGGCTCTTTTTCTCCAGCTAAGCCTGCTGTAAAGGGGCTGGAGCTTTGTACTGCCAAAGGGTTGGAAGGCAGAGCTAGTATTCTGCTTTCTGGTGAGCGCTGTATGTAGGGAGTTGTGTGGCAGCAAAAATACTTACATATCCATAACACAAGGCAATGAGGGTTGTGGTTGGAGGGGTTTTTTCCTCACTTGGGTTTTTTTGTTTGTTTTAGGAGGCAAAGGGTGAGAGTTCATTTAAAGAGCTTGACTCTTAATAGAGCTTGTCATTGTTGCTAATATAAAACAAATGATGAGCATGGGAGAGGAGTCAAAGGCTCCCTCTTCTGGTGTGCTGGGAAGGTCCAAAGGCTGAAAAATAAGGAAGGAAAAATACCCCTTCCATGCTTTCCTGTGTTATTATGAGACCTTACTTAGGCCTAACTCTTACTGGCCCACCACGTAAGTTTCTTCATGTCCCCTGAATAAGTAACACTAAGGGGTCTCTGTAAAAGTGAAATGCATTTTCAAATGCAAACTACATTGTACTTGCAAGTAAAAGCGAGTTCCTGGTTTCAGAAGGGTTCCCAGTCTGAACATGGAAGATGGCAGCCCTGCACATCTTCACATCTGACATTTCTCAGTGCTTCTCTTTGCTTCTCCTCTTCTTTGCATCTTCCTGTCCCAAAGATCATGTGGTGTCCCATGCAGCTCCCAGGCCACATGTGTGTTTTGGCATGTAAACATGTTTGGGATGATTGCAGGGGTCAAGTATGTTGAGCACTCTCTCAAGAAAGTGTGTCCAAGGCTCCAGCACTCCTGTTGCTTTAGGTTGAGTCAGTCCAGAATTCAAAACTTATTAATGGTTGATTGATGGATTAATGTGCACAAGGAGTAGTATTTTGTTGGAACTTTTGGATGAATTTTCTAAAAATCATTGTATAAAGTGCAGTACCTCTGAAATTAATAGGATTTTAGAGCATTAGAGAAGGGACTTTTCTTTTTTCCTTTCGTATTTTCTTATTTGTCACTGGACAGTTTGACATCACGTGGCTGTTTTCCCTGTGTTGTTAGTGTGGACTCATGAGCAGTGTCTGGTGGAAACCGAGGACATCAATTCTCAAGCTGCCTTCCCATGGCAGCTCCTGCCACTGTCACGAATGGCAGTAAAACTGCTCACCCGGATTAAAAACCACAACACCTTTTTTCTTTAAAGTGAGCTATGGCTAACCAGAAGCGGTTCCTCCAGCCAGCTCCCTCCACAGCCCCACAAAAGGGTTGTGCCGGCATGACTGAAGCAGTGGCACAGGAATGGAAACAGGCAGCGGGGAGGAGAAGGGCTTTTTATAGCTGACACTTCTGGTGAAAGAAATGCTTATCGCAGCGCAGCCCTGGGTAGCAGGTGGAGTGAGCCTGCACAGGTAACAAGAGGTCATGCAGCCATGAGGGCACCTGGGGAATAACCCTTATAAGCCTCTGTAAAAGGGTTTGGAGCTATATCAAGCCTTGCTATATTTCTTCTTCTTTTTTTTTTTTTCTTAAGTTAATGTTCAGGTGAGAAAAAGTTTAAATTGAAGTTGGATGGTGAGCCTGTAAAATTGTTCCTTCCAAAATCAGTGCTGAACATGCAGTAGAAATCAGTTAAACTTCACTGTAGCAGACAGTCTCACACAAAAACAAAATAGTGTAAAACTCATTCTTAGAAATTCAGGCTTTTCTTTTAAAAGCAAAACAAAACAAAAAGCATCTTCCAAAAAAAAGTTTCCCTGAGGCTCTGGTTACCCAGCAATGCAGATATCTATCCATCAGGGTTTGTGTGCCTGTGCTAAAGAGGCTGGAGCAGCTTGCCATGTGGGACAGGGCAGCCATGTAGAATAAACAGGGAATAGCAGTCTCGGTTTCCTTTCTTTCAGCCAGATACAAGGTGCCGAGGCACTGAAGACTATTTTGCCCTTAAGATAATTGTGTGGTGGAGAGGATCAAAGGGCTTGAGGGTTTTTTTTTGGTTGAAAAGGGATTTTCTCCATGGACAGCTGCAGTAGTGCATTAGTAGTGCAATGGATTATCTTTCCATGATCTGTAGGATCTCAACCAGCTATCGAGGGGCCCCGCTGAAGGCTGCTGCTTGTGGGAGGCAGAGTGAAAGTCTCCTGTAACAGGGAGACCTGTAATGCCTGGGAGCTCGGACCACTTGACTCCCCCTGCCCCAGCAGGGCGGGTGGTGCTGGATATTCTTAGACTGCAGATAGTGCTGGGAGCATGGGGAGAGGGAGCCCAGCTCTGCTTATGACTAACTCCAGCTGATGCCCTGCATCCACCCTGCTCTCCGATGGAAGTGCTTATTAAGGAATGTGAGAGGCGGGCTGATTCCAGCTGCTGTGGCATCCCGTAAAGGGCAATGTGTAATTTGGGAGGGTGTTGCAAGTCCCTTGGTGGAGCAAACTATTCTCTGTAGTAAACATCTGACCTGCCAAGTGCCTGGACTTTCTCATTTTGGGAAGTTTTGGATGATGGCTGATCTGCAAATAGACATGGCATTGAGAGGATGTCCCTTCACAGGCCTGGATGGGTATCTNGGAAGGCAACACATCCGGCCTGACTGTGGCAAGGCTGGCAAAAGGGGATGGGACAAGGCTTGGTGCTATCAGAGGTGGAGATCAGGTCATGCTGTGCCTCCCTGACCCGGTTTCAGGGCCGGGGGATGAGGGGGCTGGAATGTGCGGGGCGGCAGAGCTGTCAAGGAATGCGGGTCCCCAGGTGGCTGCTTCAGTCGCTTGTGCTTAAGTTGGGCTCAGATTGCATCTGTGTGCTGGTTAATGAGTGTTGGGGCAGCTCTGCCCTGGCAGGTTCTCCTGTGTGCACCTCCTCAGGTAGCAGGATGCCAGAAAGAAAGGAGTGACAACAGTATCCTGGGAGGCAATAAACTCAGTCCCTCGGTGTTTTTAGAATTTCTGCTAACTTCAGTGATGGAAGTTTTGTCACTTTTTGGTTGGTTTTACTTTTGTGATTAGTGAAACACAAGCTGGGATGAACCCAGCTTTGGATTTCAGGGCTGAGGGGTTTTTTTGGGCAGACAGTTAGACTTGTCTTCTTTTGTAAGTGAGACTGGTTTCAGAATTAAAGGATGAACATGGACCACCATATGATGTTGTGTTGTTTTTCCTTGGAGTAGCAACTACAATTTATAATCACTGCCTAGTCTGTAGCCAGTTGGCAGGAAGGCTGCAGCGAAGGGATTAATTATTAGTGGATTCATTTCATAGCTTCATTGTGCTGTCCAAGCCTGACTTTCTTGATCTAACCAGTTTCCTTCATTTGGAATGGCCATAGTCAGCAGAGAGAAGAGAGGGAGATGTGTCTTCCCTCTCAGCAGCACTGTTTCTTGTTCGTGGGATATACTCGAGAAAAAAGGGTCAACACATGAGTGTTCTCACAGAAAGCCAGCTGGCTGGCTGGGGACTGCTCACAATTTTTGTTTCCTCTTGTGATTCTCTCAGTATTTGTTTTCAGAGTGGTGACTTACACAAAAACTAGCACTGTTTGATGTTGAGCATCCTGGAGGCTCTGCTCTTTTCCTGGGAAATGCACTGGCAGAGTGGAAACATCATCAGGAAGGTGATCTAGCACTCAGAAACATGAAGACGCACTGGCAGATGTGGCCATGGGAGCTGAGTTAGCATCTAAACTGGCAGTGAGGACACACAGAAGTACAGATGGCAGCAGCACAGGCTGGAGCTTGGACAGCAGCGTCTGCTGGGCTCCTCGGATAGATGGTGGGATGGTTTGGTTGTGCTGAACCACATCCTGCTGCAGCTCCTCTGATAAACCTGGGCTAGCTAATTGAAAGTTAGCATGTGTGCTAACAAATTTTTGCTGTTCAAAAAGCAGCCGTGATGTAGAGGAGTAGCTGGTGCTGCTGTTGGAGAAAGGGAGTTTGAGCTGGGTCTGAGCAGGAGCAGTTGTGTGAGTAAGGGCTGGTGGAGGAAGTGGTGTCAGGCTTGGGCTGGGCTGCACATCCCAGCTGCCCTGCCTTGCTGGGCTGAGGCTGAACAGTAGTAGTTGGAAAAGGACAGCTGAGCTAATACTTAAAAGGCAGAGAAGTGGGAGACTCCATGCCAGGTCTTGGAAGTACAATCCTAACCCTCTGCTTGTCTCCTCCTTTCCTCCCCCACTCCCAAAGCCCCTCTTGGGCTGTGTGGAAGTGTCCCAGTTCTTGCAGCTGTGTTAATTGTAATGGGTCATTTAGTCCTGAAATCCCTGTTTAAAAGGGGCAAGTCCTTGCCTCGTGTGACAGCTGCCGCCTTGCACTTTTCCCCAGGCTGGAAATAACTGCATATGACACAGGAGCAGAGCAAGGCATGGGGGAGGGAGAAGGGTTTCTGGCTTCCTCTTAGTGCTATAATGGCTTTGCCGTGTGACTCTTCTCCCATGTGGACCATAGCAGAGCCATGCCCCACATATTTAGCAGATCTCTGAGTTGGCAGTGCCTAGGCAGTGCACTGATGGCCTGGTGCTCTCCAGACTGGTCGACTGGAGTCTTCCTCTGCATCTGGGAGGGACCAGAGAAGGGACACGAGGTGGTGGTGGCACAGGACGCTTGTCTGGAACATCAGGGAACCTCTCTGGAACCAATGTGCCTGCCCATCTGGAAGGGTGTTTGGTGCAAAGGCAGAGACAAGGAGAGGGAAGGTGGGAAGATTTCTGCTCCCTGCTCCCATCCCCTCTTCAAAATCCAAAGCTTTGAGCCCATGGAAACCTGGCCAGCTTTTCCTCCTAGCTGAAGGGCTGTCTCCTGATTGGAATGACAGCTTTGAACTGGAAGACATTATTTCATTAGCGTGCTAATCAGATACAGAGATTACCTGATTGGCTACTTAATAATTAAATGAAGTTGCCTGTAATTCTTTGAGCACACACAGAACTAATTAAATTAACCCTTCACTGCCCTGCGTGCCTGGGATGCACTTGTGTGAAATGGAGAGGGCAACTTCCCCAATGTGGGGACTGTGAGCAGAAGATGTGGTGGTCGTGTGGTAGCCAGTGCTGGACTGCCAGAGTGGTCTGATCAAGAGAGGAGATGACACAGTGTTGTGCCCTTTCAGTTCAGCTCGTGTTTGGCATACCTGGTATGTGTTCAGCATGTCTGGCAATGCTCTATCAACAAATCTTATCCCCAAAAGGGCTAGAGAATGCACTTATGTGCTTATGGAAGCTGCTGCCAAGGCATGCACTGTAAAGCAGCCCATGGCTTAGTGTCACCTGGTGAAAAGCAGGGTTTTGCTGAAGAAAGATGCACTTGACAGTTCTTGAGGAGAAACAGTCAAGCAGAGACCAGAAGATGTTCTCCTGTACTTCTGAAACATTATTCTTCCCTGTCCCCACTGGCACAAAGCCTCGGACAGGCCAGGTTGTTTCCATGCATTTGGCAGAATTCCACTACTAAAACTTCTTGTTGACCACTATTTCTCTCTACTGCTGCAGTGTCTGCTCGAGGAACTGCATTTCGCACATGCTCACAGGGGCGTTTTTCCTATAGTTTGAGGAAGACACAGAAGTCTCTTTTATTATAGTTCGGGGGAAAAAAATGGAAAAAGTAATAAGCAGAAAGTTTCTTTGTGTTTTCCAGCCCCAGTGCTGTACCCAAGCTTTCAGCTTCTGTAATGCTAGAGGTGTGGTAGTTCGAAATTTATATTGAAAGGCTAAAGTTTATACTGTGTGAGAATATTGTTACCATGTTGAAGACACTTTGTGTTTGATAATTTCATTGCTAGGGTGAAGAGTCAGCATCTATAATTTTTTTTGTATCCATTTTTAGTACTAAGCACTGTGTTGAGGCAACAGGAAAGCTACCTTATAATAATCCAACTCTCCTCCCTTGCTGTTGCCACCGTCTCCTTCTAGACTTTGCCCATACATGTTAAAATGAAACTGTCAAATTAAGCACATTTCACTGTCATCCAGAGCTAAACTTGGCAGAGAAGAGCCCTTGGACCTTCTGGCCTAAGTTAACCACGGTTGGCTTCAGCTACCCCAGTAAGGAATTGCTGTTGTGCAGAACAGCTTTCCCCTTACCCCTGGCCCATGTTTGCTGAATCTGTCCTCTTTCTCCCTGAAGACTGGTCGTAGCAGCAGTGCCCTTGGAGTCAGCAGAGGGATAAATATCTTGAGCCACTGCTTTGTCTTTAAAATCTGGCCTTCCACATGACAAGCAGCCCGAAATGCCTTGGAAAACAGGTCAGGAGACTGAAGAAAACAGGGAGGATGGGAAACAAAAGGGCAGCTTTCAGGGTAATTGGATGGTTTCAGTGCTCCCTCTGGCAGGGAGCATTCGCTGGTGAGACATGACCCCCTGTGCTAACTCTCTACGGATGTGGGTATGCTGACAGGGTTTGAAGGAAGAGCAGAGAGAAGAGACAGGGAGCCTTGGGATCGCGTGTCCCTATTGATCTCTGAGATTTAGCATCTCCACTTCCAAGGGAAGCCATCAGACTTGCTCTCCCCACAAGCTGACCTTTGTTGTCCTTCCTACACAGCCCCAAGCCGTCCTGCGGCAGACCCAGGTCTGCGATTCCCACCTCGGACTCCCAGCCAGGGTCTCTGGGAAGCTTTTGGCAACGCTATTTTGTGAGCCAGTAGGCAGGCACAGGTCTTAAAAGTGGGGGTTTGGGGGAGGCAGGCAAAGTGCATACAGCACATGCAATGTCAAGCTGGAGCCCAGCTGCAGAAGCCAGTTAGGTTTTAGTATTATCAATATTTGATGGTGTCCTGTTGTAAAAGGACAATAAGTAAAGCTAGCAGGTCTGTGTCAGGCCTGTTGCTGCAGTAAAAATTCGGAGATTTCGGAAACAAAGGATATTCCAGTGTGTGGTGGAAGTGGCCATTTAAATGCATCTGACCATAAAGGTGCTGCCTGCCAGCAGTTTTTACATCGGAGCTTGTGGGACCCACTCCCGTGGGTAAAATCATGCTCTGTCAGACAGAGCCTGAATGCTGCAGATTGGGTTTGGGGATGGAGTTAAGGGAGGCTTTTTACCTCTTGTGTCTTCCTCTTTGTTTTTGTTTATGGGTTTACAAAGTCAGATTAGCATTTCAATGTTGGAGGCGAAAGCCCTTGGGCTGTGGTGGAAGGCGGCCTGGTTTAGCCGGTTTGGGATTACTGCTCCTTTCCCAGCAGCCGTCCTTCCTTCCCTTCCCAGCCCTGGTGAGGAGCACAGCCTTGAGGCTTCTCCCTGCTGGGAACGCGCCCAAGCTGCAGCTACCCCTCCAGCGAGTCTGAAGGTAGATGGGCAGTGTCACCGGGAAGGGTAATTAGCCTTCTTTTCAGCCAAGGATAATTTTTTTTTTATTGTTTTAAATGGTAGCACAAGTTCTGGGGCAATATTAAAAAAAACCCAACAAAACAGCCCAAACAGCTCTCAATCCAGAAGTTGTTTGCATTTTCTGGTTGTAGCTGCTGATCTAGTAGGTGTTGCCTGTCCATAGGCTTGTCTTTTCTTTAATCATGGGAATCTCACATCCATAGCCCTACTACTTTAATAAAATAGTGTTTTGAAGAAAACAGAAGCCCGTGCCCTTTTCTTCTCCCTGTCAGACATAACACTGTATTCAGTCACAGAAGTGTAAATTTAGGGCAAGTCCAGTGGGTTGAAGGCAATGTACTGCAGACTTAGACTGTAATGGCAGAAAGCGGCATCTCATCTGAAACCAGAGTTTTGTCCGTGGCCTGTTCTGTGTGTGTTCACCAGACCTGAGTGCTGCTCCATGCGGTACCCAACCCATATGCTGAGTATGGGGTGCTGTAGGAACAGGCTTATGTGCTCCTGTAAAGCGAGACTCTTGTATGTGGTTGAGCTCATAAACTTAAATTCACACAAAAAACTTGAGGAGGTAGTTTAAACATAAGAACTTAGTTGTGTTTACTGCTTCTTTATTATGAAGAAAATGTGAAGATTTTTTTTTTTAATATTCCCCTAATTTGCTTAAATTGCTGATATGGCTTTCCCCCCGCATTGCCAAGAGGGCAGTGTATTCTTTGTTGGAAGACAAAAAATCTTCTCAGCTTGTAGCTATTAACAAAAAGTGTTTTGAGTCTGAGTAAAAGAATATTTCTATAGATTAGTTTCACCGCAGCTGTCTTAAGTCTTGATTTATTTTTTTTATTCTAATACAGTATTTTATAACTGCTAGTACTTTGTGCAGCCTCTCTTATGCTAGGACACATTGGGCACACCTTCATTCCTCAGTTCCCTCCACGTGGTTGTTTGTCTCCTGTCTGGGAGAGGAGTAGTTCAGGGTGCCAATATGTTAAGCTGTTGAGAGAATGGGGAGAGATGAGATGAAGGTATTGTTATGCTGGAAGGTGTTAATTGGTGCTATCAACCACTTGTTTGATTTCTAGACAATTACAGCAGTCCTTGAAGTTGTGTCTGAGCCAAACAAATGGCAAGGGCTCTGCAAGTTCCCCATCTTCTCCTTTTCGGAGTGCTTATTTCCCCACTGCCACTCAGAAAAATTAGCAGGGCTGCCTATACGCACTTGAGCCGAGAGGATGTGCCTGGATCTTGGGTGTACAGCAAAACAAAAGTTATCATATTGCATGTGAGCCCTGGCCTAGCCTGGCGGGGTATGGGGAGGAGATGCTGAACTGTGTGGGGGATGTTTCTGGGTTCCTTAGAAGCAGGAGGAACTAATGTATTTGGGTGACGTTTTCTTCTGTGATGTTTCCTGTTTAAGAGGCAGATGCTTGATATTGGCTAGTGCAGAGACCTCTTGTGGGACCAATATTCAGATGCCAAATAGAATCCCTTATTTGTAGTCTGGGATTTCTGCCCAGAAAGAGGGCAAGTGAGAGTCTTCATTCTTCCCCTTGTAGGAGGGGCAAGGTTGTGACCTGTGGCACCAGAAGAGTGGCTTGCTCCTCTGCAACCAAAGAGGAGGAATCCTCTCCTCTGCTGCCCTTTCTCCTGTAGCTGAGAAGTAAGGAACCATCCTCATTTCCCTGATTTATCTTTCTGCTTTTTTCCTGGATGCAATAATTAGTGGGATGGCAAGGACCACCTACTGCAGCTTGGAGACAGGGTACATTAATGCCTCCTTCTTCCATCAAAAGGTCCGAGAACATTACTCAACCATATCTTTGTGTGGACCTCTTAATGTTCATATAGACACATGAATCCAGCCCCAAATGCTTGTTCATCGCATTCCTTTGGTCGTGATGGGTGCAGTATTGCCACACTGCTGTCTTACTCTGATGTCACGCTTTGCTTGCTGCCTTTCCTGAATGTTCATGCCGTGTACCTTGGTTTTATGCTATGGCTTACTTGGAAAAAGGAGTGAGAGAAGGCATCTGAACAGAGAGAGGTGATGCTAAATGAAGGCTGAGATATTGAAGGTGTAAATGACCGGTGGAGACCATTATGAGAGAAAGTCAGTCAAGACCTGATTTCAGAAAAGACTGATAAGGAAGCCCCAGTATGTAATTACAAAAATATGTAGTCAGAATGAATGTCTGTAGGTCTCTAGTCCAGCCTCTTGGCTGGATTCTGGCTGTTACCAGCAATGTCAGGTTAACCATGGTCTGAAGAATGCATACTGTTTTCCCCTGTTCTTCTCCCTTGTCACATCCTACAGAAATAGAGCAGAATTGTCAGAAGAGTTGTTTTAAGAGAGTATCTAGCAATGCATGGTCTAAAACTGCTGAAATTAAGCTTGGGCAAAAGGGGAGCTCTTAGTTCTGAGGCAGGGATAGAACTTTTGCTGGTGGTTTTTGTTTTTTTTTTTTGGAACTCTGTTCAAACTGTGACTGGTAACAAGTCAGGGTTGGAAACTGCCAGGTCTTTTTTTATTCTGTAGGGAATAGTTTGCCTTTGAGGCATGATTGTTGCTTGTGCACTCATACCTTCCTTCAGGAGTCATTATGCAGGCACTCCAAATGGGACCTGTGGGTAAGCACCACACAAAATAGCAGCTGTTGCCTTGAGAGAAATGCCTTGGGCCAGACAGAAATATTTTTATTTGTTTTATTACTGAGAACAGATAGCCAAGAGTTCTGCCCTTCAGTATTTTAATATATAGCTTGTTTCATCCAGTCCTACATGCCCAAAATCTATGTGACTGTCTCGTCCCTGCATCCCTATAAGCACATTCTCAGGTGTGTCAGTGCAACTCTTTCTGTGGCTAAACTGAAGCAGGTCAGGCAGCTGATCTGGACAGTGGATTAAAAAACACAAAACACATCAACTCCCATTCCCTCCAGTTATTTTTTGCCTGGATTAGTTTTATGAGCTGGCTCGTGGAATGGCCTGGCAAATAGTTGTGCCAACCATACCATAGTATTGAGTTTGAGTAAGTGGTGAGAATGAGCAAAGGGGCAAGAATAAGCTAGTGTTCAAAGTGGACTGTCGTGTCAGACTGATCGTGCAGGAGTTTATCACTATCAGTGGAAAGAAATTGAACTTTGAGAGATGAGTCTATTTTAGAATGACATGAATCACTCTGAAGGAGTTTCCCTCTTTTCTCCATGGATGATGAAGAGAAACTGAATGCACCAGCTCGGACAAGACATGGAAATTAAACCTCACTTTTTGACTCTTATATTTTAATAATGAAAATGTTGGCATGCATGATTATTGCTCATAATGCTTCACCTTCAGTGCTGATATAAAAAATGTCACCAGCTAGAAGCAGAATCCCAAACTTTCTCACAGGGCAGTTGTGAGCAATAGCAATACCATGAAAATCCAGCTGCTCCCCATCATGCAACTGGTTGCAGAGCTAACTGTTACCTCTGGGTAAAAAACCTCACTTTAAACTGCTGCCCATTACCTTACCTTTGGGTAAGGCAGCCCATAAAATGGGGCGGGTCCTGCACACTTTCCAGCGTTTCTGCCTGCAGTGATGGTTTCAAAGACCAGTATTGTCTGCTTGCCTGCTAATGTAATTTGTACTTGAGCTCAAGTGGTAGTGATGGTAGAGAAAGTGGTTGCTTCAAACCACTGCTGTGTCATGATAGTGAGGGGCTTATTGTACATGGTTGTTTTGGGTTTTTTTTTCTGTTGAAACTGATGCTAAATGATTACAAATTCAATTACTTGACAGGAAACTACAGATTTATAGTTGTCTCTGCAACCTTTAATTCAGCACTTGTACCTGTAGATGATGATTGGTTTTAATTACAGGGTCATATGCTTTTTCCATGGGCTTGCTCTGAAGGGCAGATGGTGCTGAGAGTGTAAACCAAGGCTGTGCACTGAATGAAGCTGTCAGCTATTTGGTTCTCACCTCATTTGCTAAAGAAGTTTGAAGGTGGGCAGGGTGTGAGAGATGAAGACAGTCATGGGAAAAGAAAGGATGTCTCTTGGTTATGTGAAGGTGTAGTGCCTATCTATCTAGCCAGTGGTGAGGCAGATGGGAGGTCCATTGCTCTCCCCTCTTCTGCCCTGAGAGATCACATCTCCTTTTCATCCACCAGTTCAACTTTGTGGGGCTGTGCTTATGAAGGGAGGAGGAGGAATGATCCAGGATTTGAAGCTAAATTTTAGAAGGCTTGGTTTTTGTTTTTTTTTTCTGCTAAAATTATTTTGGTTGTGTGGCTTACAATAGAGTCCTAAAAATAGTGGAAGAGGAGTAGAAATAGAGGAATAAGGATGGGTTTTGCCAACAGAAACATACTCATATCAAGTTGCATGTTCAGTCTCAGCATCATCTTTGTTGCAGAGAGTTATGGCTTCTGAGTGAGTTGCTTATGTCTTATTTTTCAGAAGAAAGATAGAAAGCTTAATTTACTTGGCTGGGTGGCAGTGTTCTCTTCCAGAGCAGCTCAGGATATGTGCCTCTCCTCAGCTGTGGCAACACAATGACGCACAAACTATTGTGGGAACTGGAAAAGAGCATGGGTGAAGCCAAGGGAGACTGGCGTGAGGTCCTAGGTGACATCACAAGCAGGCCCCACAAATTACTGCATTGGCTGAAGCATGGAGAGCAAAGGCTCCTTCAACCCACCATTTGCATTCCAGAGCTCTGGCTTGGGTCCTGGCTCTTTCACTGTCTTCATTCCCAGCAGCTGGTCATCCAGATGATCCAGATAAGGGTGTGTTTTTCATTTGCTGAATTAGCCATGGGTGCTGGCCAGAACAGAGCCAAAAGAGGGAGGTGTGTTAAAAATGGCAGAGTTGAGTTTATGCTCAGTACTGCTTTGTGGCATTTCTGGTTCAGCCTGAAGCTATCTTAACTGTATTGCCAAACTTTAACTTTTTTGTGTGCTGAAATTGCTGTGGGGTGCTGTAGGGAAGAGCCAGCCTCTGCCACAGGTTCCCTCCATGGCTCTGGTCAGGGCACCTTGCTCTCCATTGCTTTCCCTGCCTCTGGGGAAAGCATTGCTTTTCCTTGCCTCCACCTTCTTGAAGCCCTAGGAAAAATAACATTTAAATCTCTGTGTTTTAAATGCTAACATAAAAATGCCAAGGTTGGGGCTTGTGAGATTCTTTTTGGGGGTGGAGGGAACAATCTCAGATAGAGGTGCAGCCACTGGATGCTTAGATGGAGTGGTAAGTTTATCTAGTGTTGATCAATTTTTTCCTCACCAATTTCTCATTTGTCAAATCAGATTAAAAATCATTAACTTGTAAATAGATTGAGAAAAGAGTTAATGCTTATTGGATTGAGATGCTACGTGAAGGCCACCACAGAAAAAGGTCTGTGAAGCGATTAATAGCTTATTTGGTGGCCAGGCTCAGAAGTGATGTAGCAAATTAGGCGTAGGGATTCATAAAGAATAAAAAGGATAAAAATCAATATTCAACATCTGTCTTTACTTCCTAGTCTCGCACTCTCTTGTACTGAATGAAGTGTAATGGAGATGTATGTGATTACTCATTTTATAACTATTATAAAGGGTTTGAATAATGGGACAGACTTCAGGTTGGTTTTACAGTCCTAAATGTAGCATTTCTCTCTTCACACGCTGTCACCTGAACTGTCGCGGAGTCAGCAGTCTGCATGGATTATATGAAAGAAATAGTTATCAGGGAGGCTCTGCAGCAGTGTAAAATCTGAAATACACTGTCTAACAATGAGTGAAGAGTGAAATAAGGGTTTGTGTGTCCTCGTTTGAGTGAGGACAGGAGGGAACAGGGGGAAAAATGAGCTTTGAGGCTACTGGAATTAAAGGAAATGAGAATGGAGGGAATTGCCTGGATCAGCAATATACAGAGTGCCATACTGGTTGTTGGTTTGAAGTGTTCAGCTATCAGATGGCTTTCTGACTGTGATTACTAGCAGACTCAAAATTGTAGGATATGCAGCTCTTACTTAGGAAACAGATTATTTTTCTGATAGACACCTGTAAGACCTAACTTTTTAATAACCTAACTATTGTAGTCTCAACAGATCGGTGGTTGCAAAAATGCAAATTTCTGTATGTCTGATGAGGTCGCCTGTATGGAGTGGATGTTGTCAACAAGCTGGCTGGTGCTGCTGCTGCTCCAGTCTCTTCGGGGATAATAGAATCTGGGAACAATTAAGAGGCAGTGTAATCAGTTCCTGGGGGCAGGAGCGTACCCTCTTGCTTTTCAGCATTCCCTTGGCTGACTCATGAACTCTGTTGATTGACTTGGGAAGCAAATGAATCCAGCTCTCCTCCACAAGGAAGAGTTATGGAGGCAAGGTGGTGAGAGGAATACATCAGATCTCGGGCAGCCTCTGCCCTCCGTGCTGTGAAATGTGTGGAATTTACAATGGCTACTTAGCTGCTAAGCAAGTAGGATTTTTTTTTTCTTTTGCCTTTAAGCTCTGTCCATCCTTTAAACTGAGAAATACAGCAAGCTATAGCTGGGAAATAATCACGCATAAGCAACAGAGGACAGTCTTGGCAGCTTGCTGGAAAACAGACTAACTGTAGCTGTCCAAAAATATATGCAGCCAGAAGATTTGCAAGTACTTTGTATGGGCTTTGGTAAACAAAGTGGTGTGTTTGGATTGCCATCTCTCCTTGGGCTATCCTCTGTTACTCAGCTGTTCCCAAGCAGGTAACTGAGAACTTTGCTTAGGGGTGTAGGTAGACATCCCTGCTTTAATGCACCCTGTATTTCCACATTTCCTTCTGCCAAGGAATCCTAAGGGTGTTTGTTAGTGGTTGGTTGGTGAGAGAAGGAAGAATCCCCGGAGCTGGGCAGTGTCCTGGTCTCGCAGGTGATGCACAGCATGGTGCAGAGGGATGAGGTGACATGCCACAAGCTCGCTGCGTGAGCGTGGGCAGTCTGCAACAGAGAGCAGATCATCTGTCCTCCAGTCCCACATGTGGGAAACACAAGAGTGCTTAACACGAGACTGCTCAAAGCACGAGAGCGCTCAAGACATTTCTTTTTTCTTTAGCGTTACTTAGTTCTTTTGCCAAACAGTCTCTTTTTTTTCCTTTTATTTTAAATACGCTGTTTTGATGGCAGTATGCTCTAGGTAGTTACTCATCTCCCAGGCACATGGAGCAGGGGGATAAAAGCTTGCGGTACACCGAAGCGCTTGCAAGGAAGAGATGGGCTGCACAAGCAGGACTTGTCCCTAAACAAATTTATGGTATCTTCCATTCAAGGATGAGAAAAAGGCCAGTGGTATAAAAAAAAACCCAAAAACAAACTCCCAGAGGCTGAGCGTGCTGGTGACAGGAGAAGGAGAAGCTGCTGAGGGAGAGAGAAGAGACCAGCACATGGAAAAATAAGCTCCTGCTCCCTCCAAAACATGCATGCAGAATGATAGCGGGGGGGTGTGGGGGCGTGTAAGCAAGTAACATCCCAGAAGCTGGAAGAATAAAATGAAAAGGCCGCAGGATCAGCCCGCAGATGAAAGGCAGCCCCTTTAACATTTGCTCCCGGACTCCGGCAACTCTCAGCAGTTGGCTGGAGACTAAGCTGGACGGTCCTGTGGAGCTCCAACAAAGGGACGAAACAAACCCCCGTCCCCCGGGGCCCCCCTCCCCGACAACGCGTGAAACAACTTGATAAATGATTGCTCTGTCAGGGGACCAGGGGATGGAGACGTCTGGGAGCACAGGGGGAATGTATCTAATTCAGGCGTGAGGGGAGCTCGGGGTGGGAGAGGGGAGCAGGCTGAGGGGCGGTGGGATGGGGGTACGAAGGTCCCCTGCCTTGGCAGCGAAACTAATAAGTGTGGTGAAGTGGGAAGGGGCGAGCGGCTCTCTGGAGAGGTTTCTGGGGAGCAGGCTGTCAGGGCTCGGGTTGGGGGGGCCCCCCCGGCTGTGCTCTGCCTCCAGCCCCCATGCTCGCATTACCTCATTTACAGGGGATGGCAGGAAATACAAACCTCCCCCCGCCGCTCCCAGCCCAGTCCAGTCCGGGCTGCTGATAGCATTGAAAGCTGCAGAAACAGGAGCCCATGCCCTGGCTCTATTCAAGGGAACATTAATTACCCTAAAACAAAAACAAGAGGAGTTCACAGCTGGGGCCCAACACTTCAGATTCCCCCTCCCTCCCTCCTTCCCTGCTGCTCCTCCGGAGTATGTGCACGCCAGCTATTTATACAGTCTCCCCCTCCTAAATGACTGATACTGGGCCCGGAGCAGCCCCGGTGCCCAGTGCCCTGCTAGTGGGATTTACAGGGACGGCGCGGGCATCTCGCAGGCACAGACCGTCCATGGGCTGGATCGAGGGAAGCGCCATTGCCACCAGCACCATCCAAAAAAAGGCTGTGCAGTTTGTGGAAAGCCCCGGCTGCTGGAATAACGAGCGGTCCTGCATAGTCCAGAGGGCTGCTGACAGAAACCCTGACTTGGGCGGCTTGTCTTGGCAAGGATAGGAGGGAGCATTGGGGAAGCTTCGGCGAGTCGTGCTGCAGGAAAATAGGAATTTGGTGGTGGCGTGTTTTTCTCCCTCCCCCTCTGTGGGAATGGAGCAGAGAACTTAATTTAGAGCCCTCTCGAGCTGCTGGTTAATAGACGCTTGATCCAGGAGGCAGCTGCTGCCACCACTTACAAGGTGACCCAGAGCCCTGTTCTAGCATGTCCCAGGCCACTATGTCATGAGCACCAGTTGCCAGGAATAGAGAGTGCAGCAACGTGTATAAATAAATAAAAAAGGGTTTGAGTGCACTTCTGTGTTTGGCTGATGAAGAGGAAGGACCTGGCTTCAGGAGAACTAAATGCTGAAGTTTGTTGTTGTATCGGTTGCTGTCACCCATCCAAAAAGAAGCTGGCCTCAAGCCTCACTCTTGGGGCACATCAGCAATAAACTTTAACAAAAATAGGTAAAACATGAGGAGGAGTGTTCTGAAACATGTGGAGGGCAGTGCTTGCCAGCTGTCAGCTTCAAGCATGTCTTCACAGGAGAATTTGGTCTCCCCTGGGTGTTGTCCTTCCCCTTCTCTATGCCCCTGCCCCAAGGTCTGTGATGAGCTTAGCAAGTGCTTTGCCACAGGGCAAGGTGGTTTGCCTGCGGTGGAAGTGTTGCATTCATTTGGGCTGCTAACCCTCTGTGTACTAAAGGGTAGAACACCTGAGTGCTCAAAGGCCTCTGGGACCTCCCTGAATTCATCTTGTGGCTCCAGAAAATTAACAAATTACCCCACAGTTTTTCGGAAAGTAATTTTGGAACAGCTACAGTTACGGTGTGAGAGATGCCTTCCTGGAAGTGCTGGTGTGAGCGGTCCCTGCAATACCACTTGCACTAATTTTGGGTTAGGTGAAATGGTGTTCAGCTCAGTTAAGCAGACTTATTTATAATGTAGAGTGGCCTGATTCAAGCACTGCTGCAGATTAAGGGGACAGGAGATAGGGAATTAGTAAACCCTGTTAAAGCTTTACCTAGCAGTGAGGAGGAACTGATAGCTGTGCCTGGTCTCTTGATCATGCAGAGGCCCCCAGTGCTTTGGTTTGTTACAGAGACAGCTGTAGGCCCTGGTAACTCCCTTGGACTTCACTTTTGGAAAGCAACGGGTGCCGTTTGGTAAACTTGCCCTGTGTTGGAAAACGCCAATGTATAGAAAGGCTCTTCGTGCTATTTGGTTTGGATTATCAAGAAAGAAGGGAAGAGTAGGAAGAGGTTTCATGGAATAGTATCTCTACACTCTTTCTGTACTTCAGTTTATTTCTTGTGGACCTGAAGCAGTGGGAATAAATAGCCACTGAACCTACAAAAAATAATAGTACAAGCAAGGCAAGAATGATGTTCTTCGTGATCATTTGCACTGTGCTGCAGCACTTAAGTTATTAAAGTGTTTCACAGGATACTTTTTAGAATGTAAGACCCTTTCTCGCACTCTAGCAGGGAACAAATCCTGTCTTGTAGCAGTGGATTTTTGCAAGTGCATACAACAGTCAGGAATGTAGACAACCCATTTGTCTTCAACTTACTGCAAGTTCCCAGCTCATTTAGGACCATCATCCACCACCATCATGTAGCACTCCACGTTTTGCACCAGCAGTCTTATCTGGTAGTCTGGGCAGCAACCTGCAGCAGACAGGGGAGGACAACTGAATGCAGTGGTTTCTTTTAAAGCCCCTGCATAACTTTACCAGAATTTGTAGTCTTACATAGTGATCGTTGGTTGGTGGTTTTGAGGGAGTTTTTTTTGGCGTTTTCTTTTTTTTTTAAGGAAGTAATTTCCTTCACCAAAGGGAAGTATTTTTTCACGCAAGACATAATTAAACTGGAATTCATTGCCACAGGATGTTGTGGATGCCAGAAGTCGAGATAGGTTCAAAAAGCAATTAAACAAATTCATGGAAGTGAAGTTCATCGAGGGCAATTAAGCACAAAGATACAATCTCTGGCACAGGAAGTCTTAAGCCACAGCTTGCTAGAAGCTGGTAGGGGGGAACCTTATGGTATGCTTGCGCCATTCTTACGCACCCGCCAAGTATTTGCTGCTAGTTGCTGTCTGGGGCAGGATATTGGGCTCCATGGACCTTGGGTCTGACCCAGTCTGGCAGATATATTCATCTGTTGTACTTTAGCCAAGATGTGAGGCATCCCACTTTTGCTAAGGAAATGCTAACAGCGTGTAGAGATGTGTGTGATCCTTTGGAGTCCCTTTTCCATGTCTTTTCTGCGAGCAGAAAGCAGAATCATGACCAGGTCTTCTGGTGGCACAGAGAACTGGGCTCACAGGGGAGGGAAGGGGACAGTGGGCAAGGAAGTGAAACTGGGCTGCTCAACTACTGTCCTGCTGGCACATGACGTGGTCTGCAGGGCTCATGGTGTGGTGTTCATGGATGACCTCCAGACACTTCATGAGCTTCCAGGAAATTTGTGCGAGTCCTGTCTTCCAGTAACCTGCCTCATCAGTCAACTGCTTTCCCTGGTATGCCTAAAACATGGGTGCCTTTGAGAATGGACTTAAAATGAGACTGCGTGTTCATTAATAGCATGTAAATACACAGAGAAGTTCTTCCGATGGAAGATAACTTTTAGACTTTTCTTTAGTTTTATGCTTCCTGCGGTTTCCCTTCTTTCAGAAATTTAAGTGAAGCACTGTTAATATGATGTTGTGTTAAGTGCTGTCATTCAAGGTAGGTAACACGTGATTATAACTTAGTTATTGGAAAACACTTTATCTATCTCGATTTTGCCTCTTGCTTTGTATTGAGAACTGTGAAAGCAATGATCAAAACTGCTCAGATCCTCCCTTCTTACCTGGGTGAGCCTGTAACTAAACTGATTTGTGATATGTATCAGGGTGCCACAGCAAGCAGAAGTAGTTTCTGTCTCAAATTCACTGACAGTTCAGAAAAAGAAATAGCCAGTGTATTAATTCATTGATGTAAAAAATGCTGAAGGAGTACTACTCAAAAGTGCAAGAGCCTAGAGAGCAATTAAAAGTATGGATTAAGAAATTCACATTGCAAAGTGTATGCTATCATGTCTGGACATAAATAATCTAAACCAGACCTAGTTGGTGGGAGCATTCTGGGTGTGAGAACAAGTGTGTCGTGTCTTGTGACTTGTAGCCAAAATCAATATTTCATATTTTACTTGAACCTTCAGCTCTTGGAGATCTAAACTTTGAGAACATTCCCAGTTCAGAGAACCAAATTGCACCACGTTTATTATAATTTTAAAAACACTGTGAATCCAATTGGTCGTGTTTGTTGTGAGCCCAACAACATGTTCTGTTGTTTTAAGGAGTAAAGTAGACCACTAGATCACGAGAGGTTGTAAGAGGGTGATGTTTTCTTCTTAAATATGGCCCCTGCTTTTTCGTGTAACCTTGTTTCTGAGCAGCTCAATACAAAAGAGATTTAAAAAATTGTGGGGAAGTCACAGAGTATCAACCAGAATAACAGCATGAGAATGATCCTACTGTAAAGAAAGAATATATTGGATGCTTACCTGTATCTATAGGACAGAGACAGCAAGAGAGCAAGGAAATTGGATTATTGAAATAATAGGAGAAAGGAGAAGAAAATTGATTCTAAGCACAAGGAAGGGTTCCTAAGTAGGAATCGGAAGCTCTTCTCCTGAAACCCTTCTGCTAGACAAATACATTGTGTCTGTCAGGGAATGTAACCTCCAAGTTGTCCAGCATTGGGAATAGAATCTTGTGTGCTTTTTGTGTCTCTGAATTTTATCCTCAATAAAATGGATTGGAAAGCAGGACATGGTTAGTATCATAAATCAGTAGTGGGTTGATCTCAGTAACCAATATTGGAATTATTTGACAAAGTAGTAGAGGGGGGACACTTCAGATGTGTATTCTTTTGGCACATTGGGGCTTAGTGCTGAATAAGTGACTCAGGATTTACTGGGACGTATAAAGTGGAATTAGATGGCGAATATGCGGTGATTTTGCTGTGCGAGTCAGCGCTCTGGAGCTGAGCCAGCTGTGGTCAGTGGGCATATTTTGGTGATGTTTTCCCTCACTGACAGGGAGAAAAGGTTGACATCTCCCTAAAAACTGTTCTTTTTCTGTGGTCCTGGACAGCCATCAGGTTGGTAATGTCACATACACCTTTCTCTTTGCCTAAGGTGTCATGATGTGGGCCGTGTTACGTGACCTCCAGGGCAGATATGCAGCCCTTCTCCCCTCTAGCATTGCAACAGTGTCCACTCCATGTTTTGTCTGTTGATGTTATAATTCAGCAACAGCTGTTCTACTTTTAAGTGCTCACTCTAATCTGAATGGATAGGAGGGTGTTGGCAAGACCTGCAAATAAAGTCCCCTGTTTGGTTTGGATGGAAGAATTGGTGATAGTAAATGTAGACTTCGTATTGCCTCCTACTACTTTTCAGAGAAAACTGAATGTTTTAAAGATGAAAGGCTCCGTTTCTCAGCTTTTTTTTTTCTTCTGCTATTCTTGTGGTGACTTAAAGCATCTTTTCCTTGAATGCAACTCACACAATGAGGTTAAAATCATGTCTTCCCTGTTTCCTTCCTCTTTCATTTTGAGCTACTTTCATGTATAAACCATCTGCCTCTTCACACTTAACCCTCTGAGGAGGTTCTGGATGAGGCCACTGGCCCAGCTTCTTCTCATTTCTTGTCTGTGTTGCCTGATATTAGATGCCTTGGAAGAAAGAGTAAAATCCTGCAAAGACAAGTGGGAAAACTGCAGAATTCTCCTGACTCCAATTGCTGACACTGTTGATGTTTTGTGGTTTTTAATCTTATTAGGATTATTACTTCAATAAATACCTTGCAGAGAAGAGTTCTGTGGGCTAGTTTTGTCAGTATGGGCGCAGCAGTATTTTCTTTCATCACTTCTGAATCTATTGTCTTATATTTAGTTGGACAACTCTTTGCTCCTGTCTTATGGTGAGAAAAGGAGGGTGGGAATGGAGAATAAGTACATCCAGATGGTTTTCTCTGCCTGTTTTATGTTATCATATGCTTGGATTGTTTCACCTCTTACTTACTGCCCCTTGAACATAGCCCAGAAATTTGAAAATCATTAGGGTTCCTATTCAGCAAACTTTTTAATGGTCTGTAGGCCATCTAAAATCATGCTAACAAGGGTTCAATGAGTCTGAGTTTTGTAATGTGTGTATTTTGTAACTGAGTTCTTAGATGAGCATCTTCCTGGAGCTGGAAATTTGTATTTGTTCTTTCTGGACTTTTGAGTTTGTGATGTTTGGTTTTGTTACAAAGGCAAACGGGTTGAATGCAGTGTTTGAGACAGAAATTGTGTTTTCCATATTATTCTTTATCTCTAATACAAAGCTCCACATCTGGTTTGTGGTTTTGACTATGACTGGAAACTAAGCAGATGTTTTCCATGCGCTGTCCACAAGAGCACTTAGATCTTTCTCTGAATGGTTACAATTAATGTGGAACCCATCCATGTCTACAATTAGTTCAAACTCTCCTTGCCAATTTGCATAACCTTGCACTTGTGTGCATTTATTTGCTGTAATGTGGGTGGATTCTTCAGATCTATTTTTTCAGTTCTTGCTGGTTTTAACTAACCTATAGAGCAGTATCATCAACAATTATCTTTTTTTTCTGTTTCACTTTGTATATGCCCCTTTCCAGATCATTTAATATATTAAATGTTGATCATAGTATCCACCCCTGGGACTTCCCCCATTAACCTTCCTGAAAACTGGCCATTTATTCATGCTGTTCGTTTTTTCTAAATTAGCTTTAATCTATTGACAGATGTTTACCTCTCACCCCATGACTAGTTTCCCTAATAGGCTGCAGTGATTAATATTACCAAAGGCTGTTTGAAAATTCAAATGAATTGTATCTACCAATTTTTCTTTAACCACTGTCCTGATGCTCCTTATAGAAGATACGGAGGTGCCCATTTTTCTTATGGAAATACCATGCTAATCTGTGCCTGCTGTATGGCATTAATCTAACTTTTGTAACTGCCCAGTTGAGCCATTTTACCAGGCACTAAAGTAAGGTTTACAAGTGTCTGTAATTCCCAAGTTCACTGTTGCTTTTTATACAGGAATCCACGGCATCACCTGCCCTGCAGCTTTGCCACTTCCTATTTAATTTTAATGATCAAGCTGCCAGCAAAATGCATAATGCGCCGTTTAGCTCTTAACATTGTTTGAAACTCAGGCAAGTGCTACCTGGGCCAGTTTGTTTCCAATTTAAATTAATTTTATGTGACTCCAGGCATCAGTGGCAGGCTGCCCTGGGTTTTTACAGAGCCTGCTCTTGAACTGCTCGTTACCGGCACCCGTCAAGGGCCCCTGCAGGGTTCTGCTCTCTGTGGCTCCCATGCCTTCCTACGCTCCTGTTTGGTGTAGCCAGCACAGTCTCTCCTTCTGGAGATGGGCTTTGGAAAGGTCTTCCAGGTATCTTGAACAACCCTTTACATTCAGACTTATGGGAAGCTTAACCACGTTCATTAAAATTGGAGATTTTAACTTTCTGATTCAAACAAACAAGCAGTAGAACACCATTTAAATATTATTTTAATGCTTTTTTGCCTTTTATGTTAGTTAAAGTTGGATTATCGCTGGATCTTGCTACGATCTGGAGATTTACAACCAAATTCATACTTTACATTCAAGTCAGTATTTTCTTCTGTACATGTTTGAGCAATTTATGGCTTTAATGTACACTTGCTTGAATTTGTTTTAATGTTTTAAGTTACAAAATCATAATTGTTTCTTCCTGTTTACAGACTAAACTATTTGCTTATGACCTGTATTAAAGTGCTCCTGGTTAAAAATGAAACAAATTAAAAATGCACTGAAACTTTTTTAATGGGTTTGATGATGAAGTTTAGAATTCAATTGTGTTAAATGAAGCGCTTTGCACCTAAAACTGCAGTTAGCCAATTGTCCCAGTTGGGTTCTGATCTCTGGGTCCTCTGTGAAGCCACCATCTCAGCATCCACATAAAGGCTTTATTCAGAAACTGACAAAGGGAAGCAAGTTTTCGGCTTGCAGCTCAGTGCTCCCCTGAGCACTAAGGTTTGCGCTCAGGTTGTAGGTAGATGTGTCCTCCCTTGTGCTGTGCTGCATTGCCAAGAGGGACTGCGAGATGGACACAGAAAGGCTGATCCACCTGCAAAATAACAAGGCAAAGGAAACCCAGCCGGATAATCAGTTTTAGGATTAAAATGACTAAAACCTCCCTGTCTCCTGGTCATTGCTTATGCCCAGGGTTGTGAGCGAGCGGAAGGGGAGAAGTGGGTGGGCGAGACGGGCACCTGTCTGGCTGTGTTGTTGTAAAGTTACCCATGAAATTTCATCCAGAATGGAGGGAATAAACAGAAATGATGCGCGTACTCTTCGTCGCTCGCAGATGGGCTCCACACATGTCAAGGCTCAATTTATCCTATCAGTAAGGTCTATTCTGGGCTCTTCTGTGTTTTCTGCCAGTTCAGTCTGGGAGTTGCTTTACACCTCTTGGCAAATATTTGGTTTGGGTGTTTTTAAGTATAATTTAAATGATTGATTAAAAGTCAGAGAAAGTTTCAGCGCTCTTACTGTTAGAGTGATTTCAAATTTACCATTAGGTAAGTTTTAAAGGTATGAATGTATCTTAGGTATTTAAGAGTAAAGCTCCAGTAGATCCAAGCAGCCTGTACTACTGTTCATGTAGACTTTGTGTTACTGCTGGTATTCCAAGTCAGAGCCTGTTTGTATCTCTTTTAGTGATAGAGTTAATATTCAAATGATTTAAGGTTTATATTCCTGATAGCAGAGGGGAAAAAATAGGAGAAGGCATTGAAAATGTTAGGCTAAGCATTGTTTCTTTATTTCTAAGTACTCGGGTGCATCTTGAATGTAGGCTCAGATATTGCAGTGCTTGGTACATTATACTGAATCATCGTGTTCATCTCTGTGCCGCGTAGTGTCATGCTGATTCCTTCCTATAGTTTGCAGCATTGTTCTTCAGAGGCATTGCAAACTTCTCAGCTCCTTAAGCGTGCTTCCTGCATCTTATATTTTGACTGGCTTTGAAACCTCTTCCCTTCACACCTTACTGGGTTTAATTTCCCTGAGCTGATTTCCTGCGATGGAATTCTTTCCCCTGTCCCTGCTGCTGTGGTTACATCCCACGCTGCGTCTGGTCCCAGCAGCCCGTGAAACGTGGTCCTTGGCATGCGAGTGCTTGGCGTTTGCTATCCTAACTGTGCTTCTTCAGACACCACAGTACATCTCAGATGTTTAAAGAATTCAGCCTCACAGCTTTCCTGTGCATTAAGAAAATATTTTCTCAGTTTTACAGAGCTACAAAGTGAAATGCCCAACATCATGAAGGAAGTCTGTGGCGCAGCTGGGAAATGAACTTTGCTCTCCCTGTGTCTGTCCAGTACCTTTAATTATGTGATCATCTCCACTGCCTCATCTCAAATTCGTCTCTTGAAGTTCAATGAGCGTGTCAAACTGCATTTTTCATCTCTTTTCTCTTGACTTTGTTTATAGCTTGAGGCATTGGAGGAGAGTGGAGTTTTTACATGTTGGGAGTCTTCTTCAATACTGTTCTTTTATCCCCTCTTTTTTTGCCTCCCTTCTTACATCCCAAGTGATGTGAAATCAAGTCTCTATTCCCTTCTACATCTGAAATGCAGTTTTCTGTATTCATGCACATACTTGCCATCAGAGGTTTCATCTCTGTCCTCCGTTTTAATGCTGTAACAAGATTTTATTATATTTTTTAGGACCCTCACACTTTCCCTCCTCTATGACATTCAACTCTAGGCAACCAGTGTTTTCTGCATTTGCCATCTAAATCACGTTCTTTCCTGTTCAAATTTTACTATCCCCAGCCTGATTCAGCATGGAATGCAAACCGTCTTCTGCCTTGTACATGAAAGTGGACTTACAGCGTTAGATCGAAGGTCTGCCTAGCCCAGATCCTGTCTCTTGTACAGTGGATACCCAGGGAAGACCGTCGGTTTGGGGCAATCAAGCAGTGATAACTGTGATAGATACAGTGATAGACTGTGCTACCAGCCTCTGGCTCATTTGCAGCTCAGAAACTTCATTTGGTATTTAATAGCTGTTGATAGATTTCCCCCCCTCTTTTGTTAATTTGCCTGTCTTCTGTGAACCCATGTACTCTTGTAGCATCCATAGCATTCCAAGAGATATGGCCAAGAGACAGAAGAATTTTTGCTTCTGCAAGAAGTGTCTCCTTTTTGCGTTTTATTATTCTGATAATTTCGTTTGATGTCCATTCTTTTTTTCAGAAGGGACTACAAGCACTCATTCATTCTCCATGCCATTTATGTTTTTGTAGTCCTTTATTGTTTTGCACAATTGTTTTTCCTGCAGAAGCTGTTTCATGCATTTGATCATTGTTGTTGTTCTGCTTCAGCTTTTCAGTTCCTCTGTGTCTTCTTTTCCTCCAAACCTGGGGTCCAGAACTGCATGTAGTGTTCAAGGTGGAGGTTCATCCTGCATTCACACAGAGGTGTAATGATGTTTTATGATCCTTTCCTCAGCATGCCTACTATTATTATTTCATTTTTGACAGCTTCCACTATATTGCTTCTACTTTCAGGGTTCTGCACGGTGCTGCGCAAGCTGCATCTCTGCTGTGCGTTTCCCTTGCACTTTTGCTTATGATCTGTACCCTGACAGTTACTCTTGCTTCACCCAAATTTTCCTTTTCCTCTTTCTTCTCCCTTTTTATGCTTCCACCGTATCTGAAAGGGCTTTCTTCCCCCAGTGCTCCTACCCACCTTGGTCTCTAAATTCCTGTTGAAAAGTTGTACTACAAAACCCTTCAAAAACATCTGCTCCTTTTTCTCCCTTATCTAGTGTACCAGCACTGTCAGGCAACTTTCTATTATGCTGGAAATAAAAAATGCCTCTAAGATGTGTGCCAAGCTCACAGAATGTAAATCCACATATGTATATCCAATCCACTCTTCTTTTTTCTTCCTTTTTCTTCTTTCCTCTTCACCATCTGTCTTCTAATCTGGTTTCTGTGGGCATTAAGGTATAATTTTACACCAGTCTGGTTAATTCCAAGTTTAGTTCTAGTTTTTACTGTTCAAAAGTGTCTCATGCTAATAGAGCTTAATCTGCTCGCACCGTGCACAGCATCGCAAGGAAAGCAGCTCTGATTTTAAGAAGCAGTCCAGAAAAGTCTGGGGCCTCCTCTGTTCCTGTCTGGGAGCTTTTGGATAGAAATCACTCAGATTATCTGTGTAACTTTTGCCTAATAAGCCTGATGTTCCTTCTCTGTGTTGGACCCGCCGCACCGCTGACGTGCAGATGTGCAGCCTGTTTGTCTTCCAGACATGTTGGGTTGTACACAGACGGGCTCTGTGATCAGGGAACACGCACGTGTGAGGTTGGAGACATACCAAGGGCATCATGTTTGTTGCTTATGCTGTACACTGGGTCAGCACGTAAGCATTTGTCCAGAGTTGTCTTGGTTTAGTGGTCCTGGCAGAATCTGTAAGAGAGGGGTCTGCCATCCCCTGCAGTTCCTAGTATTGCTGTGAGCTTTAACCATGACCAAGATATTATGAGGGTACTCTGTTTTGATAGCAGGTATAACCCATAGTTGGTATATCACCATTCCAGATTATTAAGTTACCCTGATTCCCTGTTTCCCCCTTAGAGTGTAGAGCCTCTTACAGAAAGGGGTTGTTATGAGCTCTGAGCAGCTGAAAAGTTGGGCATTGTGTTCAGTTACTCTCACATAGACTTGGGACTGGCATCTGAGATGGGGATATACATCATTCTGTAGATGCAGTGATGGAAGTGTCCTCCTTCCCCTGTGCTCCACAACCACAGAGTTTAGCTGCGAAGTGGTTTGGAAGGCCAGCAGCATTTCAGGTCCCCTGGTTGTGGGGGTGCTGAGGATGACTCTGTCCTTAAGGTTGCATCATTACTTTTACATGTAGAGATGTGATTCACAGAAAAGCCCAAATCTCTTCCTCTGATGTGTAGCTCCACACCATGTAATAGCGGGTTGGCATAAATCTGTTAGCTGAGCATTAAGTTCTATTCAGCTAAATTAGAAATGGATTAATGCTGCAATGGTCAGAGGTCTAGCCTGAGAGTTGTTGTGCTTGGTTTTAGTGCTCTGCATTTGGCTTCCTGTGTGATCTTGGGCTAGTCACTTAGCTTATCTGTGAGAAGCCCACATACATGGCTGTTGTGAGGTTAAATGCCATTAAGATGCATGAAGTCTTCTTATGTGTGTGTTACTGGGCTTATACAGAATTTGAAGATAAAGTTAGCAAAACCATTCTCTCTTTGTCAACCCTTTCTGTGTCTCAAATGATCTTTATGGCTGGAAAAAGCCCCACACTTAAAAGTTGTCATAACCAAATTTTACAAATATACTTGCGTAGGCTGTACCTGAATAAATGATGTCATGCTTAAATGATTAGCTGCTGAATCTAATACTGATGATGATATTGGCAGTGTGATCTGCTTCTGTAGTGAGTGTGGCTCGGAGCCATTCTGATGTTAAGAAAGGGACAGGAACAATCAGTAACCCCCGCTGCCAGGCAAAGGAAGGATGAGGGCTGGGGCAGACAAAAGCTTAATCTTTCTCTTTCTCTCTGTTTTTCTAAGAGTTTGAGCTAATCGCTGATAACCAACACTAAAACATCTGAATCATAAATCTGTTCAGCTGCTGTGTGACTCACAACAAACAGAGTATGAACTGTTTGTGCCTTAGCTATTCCCTTCCCTGCTGAGCTGTGCCTTGAGTTATCTCACATGTAACCCCTTTCAGTAGTCTTTGCAGGTTTGAAGCAAAATTCCCGTAACGCTTTTTACATTTAAGTCATTGGGGCGCTCTTTCCGTTGTAGCTCCCTTTTAAGATGATTTTAGGCAGAAGATGAAATCACAGCAAGGAAGTCAAAGACCAGGGATGCAGCCTATGCACTCATCCTTCTCCCTTCTCCCCCACTCGCTGCCCCAAGAGCCAGGACTCCTGCTTCCCACTATTGTCAGAATTAATCCTTTAGTGCTCCTTGCTGCTTTACCTTCCACATAGCCAATAAGCACAGAGCGACTGAAAGGTTGGATTCGTGTCCGAAGGAATGAATAGCAATGGATCAAATTGCTTTAGCTCTTTTGCAAGTGCTAGCAGGAAAATATAATAATAATTTGCTTTTAATTTGAAAAATAATTAAGATATTTCTGTTTATATGAAAGTGAGTCTGAGCATTTTTGGATTTTTTTTTCTTCCTTCTCAGATCAATGGACAGCTAGGGAGGAGGGGGAAGGAAAAATCCTAGCTTTGGACCCCAGCTGGAAATCAATACAGAGGTAGTCCTGAATGCTGTTCCTTGATTGCAGGCTGTGGATGTGCTCCTGTGTCAACTGAGGCTGCTCACAGTAAATGCATAGGTGGACTTTTTCAATACCAATATTTATTTTGGAGGAAAAGGAAGTGACATTACTTTGTTGTGGTTGGATAACTGTCTTCTGTGCAAGAAACCCTGGAATGAACAAATTTTGTACGCTGCACAGAGTAGGATGTTATTTTCTTGTTTGCTTTGTCTTCTGTTTTGACTGGGTAGAAATGATGTGGAGGTTATTGAGTTCAAATGACTTCCTGAGATTTCTGCATGCTAGAAGGGAAGTTGGGAAACAGTCTTTGGAGTTCCTCTTGCTGAAGCTTTACTAGTAAGGCTGAGTGGAAGGAAATGTTTCCAGCCATCAACAGGGTGGGACCGAGTTCTCTGGGAGTGACCAGGTCAGTCACCTGTGCTCATGGAAAAGAAGGTTTTTCAAACAGTAGCATCATGTGAATGCACCGATCAAAATGCAGGGGTGTGCAGAAAAGAGCTCTGCTGGGTCTTGAAAGATGTGAGTCTTTGCAATGTTGCAGTGCACAGCACAAGTAAGGCTCTCTGTGCTCTCTTTCAAGGAGGTTTGGAAATGATAGGATTGTTTTATACTCAGACATTTTGTTCAAGAATTGGAAGGACACTACTATATGGAAATGAAAATATGAAGGGTGCGTGACTCTGACAGTTTGGGAGGAATGGCAGGTCCCTTCTGACAGGAGACTGAAAGCCAGTATTGGTTTTCACAGTGGAGATGCCTGGGGTGAATTTGGTCTTGGAAGGAAAGTAGTGGTCCTTGTTCCCAGCACTGAATTTTTTGTGTCATCTCACACTTTTCTGTATTTTAACTTTGAAATACTTGTTTATTCTTTTAATTGTTGTTATTTTGTTGTCTTTAAGATGTTTTAAACATTCTTGCAGTGAAATCAGGTCCTGCAGAGGAAAGCTGTTCATTAGGAGTTGCCTTGCCAGCAGCATGGTTTTTCCTTGAATTTTCCTTAATTCCTCGGTTTTTCTCCTTTTGAGCACCTCATTTAGACAGACATGCCAGACAGAACGAGACATTTCCTCCACTGCTGAAAAAAAACTGTAGTTGGTAACGTTGCGAGTCAGGATTCTTGTCTGTATGAAGTGCCCAGTGCAGATGTCCTTTCCTGGTATCTGTGGGACTTTCTGTTTGGAGAGGTTTGAGCAAGTCTGTGTATGGAATGGCCAGCCATCTGGAATGGCCAGGCATCTTCTTCTGCTTGGAGGGGTCTGTGAAGAGTTAAGCTGGTTCTCGTTGTCTTACAAATATTAAGCCTCGTGGAAGATTTAGGTATTTGTCTCTATGTTGTGCATGTTGAAAAAGAACAGAGAATAGTCAAATGGGTTGCCTGAAGTCACCCAGCCTGTCAGTGCTGGGAATAGGTTTCCTGGCTCCCAGTACTGTACTTTAAACCACAAGATTAGTCTTTTTTGAAAAGGATAATCTCTGTGTTCAAAGAAGGCTTTATAAAGCTCCCATTAACCCCAGTGCCGTACCTAGTGAGGAATCTAATTTATGTTCTGGCAAATGAAAGCAGTTTTGAGGACCTTAGTGCTGCAGGTCACTGTCAGACCTTCAAGGTTCGTTGCCACCAGTTTAATTTTTCTCCTGCTTGGATCTGACTTTGTTGTTCCTGAGAAAGAAGGAGCAAAACTGTGCTCCTGAGCAAAGATTTCTAGAGACATCCAGTTGTGGATAACTGAGAACAAGGTCCAATGCAAGGTTTTTTGCTGTCCTTAGTTAATATACAGAATGTCTAATGCTCCCATTCCTTCCTTGAAAGAAAGAAATACCTTCTGGCAAAGCTCTTTTTTTCTTTTTGTTGCATCTTATCACTTAGCCAAGATCTGAAGATCTGAATTCCGGTAGCAGTGACTGAAAGTGTCCTTTCAAACTAAAATGTTGAACTTTAGAGTTTACCCCTGAGTCCTCCAGCTACCTTATCTGAATGGCAGTGGAAATTTTTTCCAGTTTTCTTCTGTTATCAAGGTGGAACACAGGGTCTGAATGTTAGAGAAGTAGCAGTACATTAACCTCAGCCTTGCTTTTACTCAAAGATTGCAAGTGTTTTACAGGGTTGGCTAAAAATTATCTAACTTTTGGGTGGGGGAGGAGGGAGAGATGGACCGAGATTTAGCTCTCATCATTGAATGCCTGAAGTGAGAATAAAAGCCAGGGCTTTCCTGATCCCATGCTCTACTAATAACACTTTTACAAGCTGGTTATATAATTATCTGTTACCATGAGCTTTTTTCCCCCACTTCAGGCAGATCAGCTATTTCGTCCAACCAAAGTGTTTTGTGCGGATCTTCGGATAATCCAGTGTCATCAGTTCTGCACTGAACTGCAGAAACAAAACTGGCTATTACAGTTTACAAGATGTAACAGACTTTGGGGGGTTTTTGTTATTGTTTTTAAATATAAAGAAATAAGTCTGGGTTTTATTTTTTCCTCTTGTTTTTTTTTTCTTATTCTGGATGGCAGGAAAGAATTTAGGAGCAAAAGGTACTCCAGCTATGTCTGTAGAATAAGTGTTACAGCAATAGACCTGGTTTCCTCTGTGTCTGGGCAATAGTTTACTGCCCTTCTCTCAAATTACGATGCTGTTTATAATATGTGTTTTAAGAGTGTAGTTAGCATTAACATTTATGAACATCATAATAATAATTTGCTGTTTCTGGCAGATATAACTATTATTGTGTAAATAGCCAAGTGTTTGTAGCAAGCTGCAAATTTATTGCCTATAAAGACAACATTAAATTAAGCTAGAGAAGAATTCCTGTATGGCGTGTGTGTATTGAAGAAGATTTTCATCCTGTGCTCTGGAAGGAGAGCCACAAGCACTCCATCACCTTTTTTATGGAGCAGCCTTGCCAGATGTGGAGTAAAACGTGGAGTGTCTGTCTCCTAAGCACGCAAAGGGCTCCGTGTCGTTTCCCTTGGCAAACACACATGTGAGCCGAGCTCCCTCCAGATGGGAGTGGAGGTGGTGGTTCACGGCCATCTCGGGCTGAGAGGTGAATGTCAAATTACTTGTAGTGTGTTGTATGCAAGAAGCAGCTCCTGAGACTTTGTGCTTTATTCAGCCTCAAAACCCTGGGACTGCCAGCTTTTTGCTTTGGTTTTTTTTGTTTGTTTGGTTGGTTGGTTGGTTGGGTTTTTTTGAGCGGATCCTTCTCCCCTCTCCGCCTCTCCCCAGCTGTAGGGAATGGAGCAGGAATTCCCATGGGGCTCCTGGCTGCTCCCAGCCTCAAGAGCACTTGCCTCAGTCACCAGGCAACCCTACTCGTTCCTGTTTGAGTTTCCATTAGGGCAGGTCCACGTGTTCCATAGGACATCCCAACACTTCCTGGGTGGGAAGGTGGGTTGTGTAGCAGTCACTGGGGCAGAGGCTCTGAGCTCCACCAAGCTTTCAAAGCTATTTGGGGGGGCTATCCCACATCCAGTGAAGTACAGATTTTTTTGGACAGGGCTGAAGATAGAGTGTGAGTAGGAAGAGATAACTTCTTGTATTTATTTTGATACTGGATCCTGCAGTGACATGCATTAGGAAGCCAGGTCTGCGTAAGGAGCTGTGACTCACATTACAACATTGGATTGGCTTGAAACACCATTTCCTATTTCAAGCCTATCCCTTAGTGCATATATGTCTCATTAAGGTGGTAGCATCTGTGTTTCTTGTAATAATAAAGAAAATATATAAAAGCTATTAATTTTTCTATTGACATATGTCTGGACTGTATGAGCTTGGAATAAGTTCAGGAAGTCTGAGAGATAAACAAGGTGATGCTTTTGGCTATCCAGAGTAGTGCAGACACATACCCAGGAGTACGAAAAAGGCCCTGTTAGCTGTAGTTCTACAAACTCTTACGTTGTGGAATAGATGTGTGTTTTTAAAACTTACTCTTAGGTCTGAGACTAAGCCTGTTGCAAACAGGCAGCTCACGCATCCAAGTAGCTGGCTGGCTGTTTGGCTGCTTCATCAGGGTTGATAACAGTAGGCAGCTATTTCATGCTTTTTCAAATCTTTCTTTGCTAAATTAGTAGAAGAAAGGTGCTGGAACATGGATTTCACTCCACGCTCTGTGCAGCATCCAAGGGGAGGCAGAAGAATAACTGGCTGTGGAGATCAGATTAAAGGGAAAAAGCAAGGCTTTATATCCTTTTTCTATCTTAATATGTTTTACTGTTTCATCCTGCTTTTTCAGGCAGTGATGAGCAGGGACCTTCCTTCCCCCATTCAGAAGCCAGGTTGTCATTTTTGTTTGAGAGGCAGAAGGGATGTAAGGGAATCACCTGACTCCTTAAGGGATGATCTGGGCTTTCTGTTTATTTTGAGGCTCGTGAAAATAAGTTATTTCATGGTTTGCTTATCAGCTGGCAGCTAATAACATCCTGGACAGGGGGAGCAATGTAAATGCCAGAGGAGCACCACTCAGGAGAACTTTTGTGGGGAGAGTGCAAACCAGCTGCATAGCTTGAATGGCATGGTGCCTCAGGAGTGCATGATGGCAGAGAGTAAATCCTCCATGAGTTTTGGCCAACGCGTGAGCTAGAAAAGTGAGGGCTGACTATGATCCATCGGCTGCATCAAAAGCAGTAAAAATTCCCTTTAAAAAAATTATTTTCCCAGTAAGTTTTGAAATGTTTGCAGAAACTTTAGCCAAGCAATCCATTCCAGATTTTGGCACTCATCCTTTCCCTTCCCCATGCTCATGCTGAGCAGATGAGCGCAATGGCCAGACCTAAAATGAAGAGCATCTACAGTCTGATCTCATCCTCCCTTGCTGCCTTTGGCTGGAGAGGAGGAGGAGCTTTGAAATCGGATTATTACTTCGAGCCTCTTGGCTTTGGAGCTACAGACTGTTCCCCACATTGCCAATGGGCTTAAAAGCTTAGCAGAACTCCCACTAGGTACCCAGGAAGCCTCTTACCGCAGGAGATGGTGACACGGCAGGATCAGCTGTTCTTTATTTATCATGCAGCTGAATTTTCTGGGGAGGGACCATCGCCAACCCGCTGGTGGTGTTTCCAGAAACAACACCAAGAACAGGTAGAGCCAAGCTGGTGCTGTTCCCCACCAACATGATTGTGTTCACCCAAGGTGCTATGTAAACCAGTTGATAAAATTTTTAGTCTTCAGCTGCTGGCAGTGCTTAGCCTGTAAACAGGAATGCTAAATCCAGCACGTGTGGAGAGAGAGAGTTTGGGGTTGTTTTGGTTTGGTTTTACTAGCAAGGTACTGCTGGCATGGGACTGTAAGAGCTTAATGATATATAATCTATACAATACCGTGGGTTAGATTCAGAACGGTGCTGGCCTCTAGCTGTCTGCTCACCACTTTCCTCACTGTTCCCAGAAAAAAAACCCCAAAGCCTAAACCAGCACAATCTACAAGTAGTTTAACAATCTGAATACATCTGATACTCCATACAAGCACAGCTATTGGGAGAGGTCCTTTCTAGGAGATAACAAATGATACCTTTCTGAGGGTGAGGCAAACAGGATGCAATTCAAACAGACTGTATTTCCTCTCACACTGTTGTGTTTGGAGGTTATTTTCAGCTAGAGGAGTTGAACTTGTGGCTTGGGCAATAGTCGTCAGCGACTTGGTGGGGGGAGGCATTGGTTTGGGGTTTTTTTTAAGGGCACGACCCCAGTACTTTTCCAGTAAAGGCACAGACCCCTGATTAGAAATTCAAGCATACTGGTGTTAGGCTTGCTTTTTTTAATTGCCCTTCACAGGCCTCTTGGAAGTCTTCCACGGGGTCTGCAAGAGGTCTGCAAACCACAGGCTGGAGACCATTGGTTCTGCTGAGCCTGAAATTTCATGTAAAGCCATCTCAGTGCCCACTGCGATGCTTGCCCCTCAGCCACTGTAACTGGCTTATGGTAAATGGTGTAGGTTATCTGCTCTGAAGGAAGAAGGGATTATTTTGAAAGGGAAAAATGATCCTTTGGAGGGAAATAGCACGATCTCCAAATGCTTTGGCTGCTAATAAAACTGCTGAAAAAGAAAGATGATTGCAGTGGCATCAAGTGTCAAGCCTTATGGCTTCTCTCTTAGCCTCACCACTGAGTGAAGCGTGCCCTTCGTGAGGATGCTGCAGCTTGACTTAGTTTCTCCATCTGTAAAATTGCTCTGCATGTGGGTGTGTGCCTCCCCTTCCTTCACAGGTGCTACAAGGCTTTTCTGAATGTACCTTAAATGCTTTGATGGTCTGGGATCTAGAGCTATCTGCTCTAGAGGCCTAAAGTACTAATATCTATTAAACAGAAGCTAATCATTTGTTAGTTCAGAGTTTCAGATGCACCCTGTCCATCTGAAAAGGTGCTTTGCAGAGGGAAGAGATGGAATGAGCTGCAGTTTTACACCTTTAAAGTGCTGACAGCGCAATTATTCGTAATGAATGTAGTTCTTGTCACAAACACTTGCACTGCAGGCAAGATGAGCTAGGAGGAGAGGAAAGCATTATTAGCACTGGTCCATGGCTATGGGGCATGAGGGAGACTGGATTGATCAGTCTGAAATCTCTTTTCAGTACAGTTTAGCCGCCCAGCATGAGCCACTCGTATTTGTTTGTATTACACAGCAGTGAAAAATTCCAGTTGGAGAGCAAGCAGCTGCGTACTGTGCAAATAGGGGAGGGTCCCTGTCCCGAGGGAGAGATCAGGCAGCAGGTTGACGTGGATGGAGAACAAGAAGCCACAGCTGTTCTGGTGAGTGGATGGGTGGTAGACAGAGAACACAGTGGTCTCAGAGTTTTAAGCATCCTGATAGAGGCTAAAAGAGGTCAAAATACAAGTATGTCTATAAACGAAGCCTGGAAAATTCTAGCCTGACCAAAATCTCCATCGGCATTGCAAAGAGTTTGCATTTTCAAACCTGCCTAGGCTGAACCAGGCAGAATTCAGTGTTTGTTGCATCCCCTGTTGCAGCTGAAGGGAGCTGCTGGAGGAGAGGATGGCTGAGTTACCCGTTGCACTGCTGGCACCAGCGGGGAGCACGTGGGATTTGTTCTTTGCAAACAGCCGTAATGTGGAGGCAATACGAAAAATTCTCCCTGGCTTTCTGTTTGTAACCAATCTCCCTCATACAAAGCTGTCATCTCACACCTCTGCTTAGCCCTGGGGTAACATTATGTTCCTATTTACAACATGCTTGAAATAGCCTTCAAAGTCTGCTCTCAGAAAGTTGAGCAAGGTAGAGATATCAGAAGGCACTGATAGACATTAAGAGGGAACTTAAAGAAATGGAAAAAGGGAATACCTTTGCTGCTCTTGCTTTGTCCCCCTCCCCAAATGATAGTCCCCTTCTAACAGGATAGCTTTTCTCCTCCCTTATGTACTTGCTCTTCATCCCTGGCCCTCACACACACCAGACTGGAGGCTCAGAGTAGAGCTGGGACCACTGCAGTGATGAGTGTCACTAAACCTCTTCGTCTCACATCCCAAAGCTACTGTAGAAGGCCAGCTTGGCTCCTCCTGAGCTCTTGGTCCCCAGAGGATGAGGTGAAGATCATGTTTCCTTGAGGACAGCTGCTGACTTGGTCCCTCCTGCCAGGAACACAGGGAGAGCATTCAGCACCCACTTTGCTTGCAGTTCAAAGACAGAGTGAGGAAGTTTGGAATCCTTTTAGCTCAGAAAACCACAAAGCCTTGGAGCATCACAGAGAAGAGAGGGCAGCCTGCAGGCTCCTGCAGGACTGTGGAGAAGATGGGGGAGGTGCATCCAGCTGCAGTCTTGGATAACAGGTAGTGTTTCCCTCTAGCTGCTTAAAATTAAGATAACATGGCTGGAAGACTCCATCAGGACTGTGAGTTGTGATATGGCAGCCAGCTAAACGCACTGCTTGTAGGGTACTGATGCCCTAGCAACAGCCCTGATACCTCGCAGTGCCCTCCTGGCTTGTCATGCAGACCACAGGACTCCCAGTAGGTTTCATATTTTGAAAACTATTTACGTTGGAGGGCAGGAATTCCAAGCAGGAGAAACGTGGCACTGGGCTGGAGGCAGTGTGCTGACTGCTGGGCTGGGGCTTGGTTTTCACAGGCGTGCTGAGTAGGTCCTGAGGGCTGAGCGCACTGACAGACCAGCAGGCTGAGTCGTGGGGATTGGCAGAGCAACTGGCTCGTGGTGTAGCTGGATCCCACGGCCTCAGCTCCAGGACCATGTCCAGCAGGACACTGCTGTTTGTTGCAATGGCCTGCTGCTGCTGCTTTGGATGAATTGGCTGGGTGTGTTCAAAAGGAGGTCGCTATGCTTTGCTCTCTGGCTTGTGCTGGGAGGCACAATGGTCCCTTCACAAGACTCTGCATCTTCCTGGTACAGCTGGCTCTTTGGTGGGGAGGAGAGCAGGAGCTCCTAGGCAGGGTCATGAAGCACACACAGTGGCAGGGATAAGTGGCACTTTTCGGAAGCATTTCAGACCTGCAGCTGACTCCCCTATCTTCCTGCCCAGTGCCAGTACTCTTTGGCATGGGTTTGTCAAACTTTTGCCCAGGTACTTGTTGTCATTAATTATCTGTGAGGGGAAAAGAATATTCTGACTCGACTCAGGGACTGTGTTGAAATTTCAGCTCATGGGTTGGGGCTGGCTCAGCACGTCCTGCTGGTAGCTCTCCGTGATCTCCTAAAGCCTCTGCAAAAGCCTGTTGAGTCACTTGGGAGCATTGCAATGGAAAGCTGATAACAGCAGCAGTATGGAAATAGAGCTGAAGGGATTGGGGTTTTTAAAGTGATGGCTAACTTGGACAAGGCTTAGCTGTGCTTAAACTGGTTATGTCCATCAGATTCGGTTATAGATGATTCAGCTCCAGCAGAGAGGAAGCCTTTAAACTGTAGTCCTGTACCTCATCACACAGCCTGCTCACACTGGGGAGGAGCCGGTCTTCTGAAATGAAGGCCCCAAACTTTGTGAGGCTGCCCCCTGGGCAGAACAGCTTGCCAGGAGCTGGAGGCTGGCTGGCCGCTTTCCATCCTTCAAAAAGCCAGTGCATGCAGCAGCCCTCCATCCCCGACGCTCATCACCTCTGCACTGGGCTGGTGACAGCGGTGCCACTGTTGTGGACTCATTTGTTTACTTTCATCAGGAAAGTTGACTGTCCTTTCTCTCTAAAATCTGAACAGATCTCAGAAAGGCATAAACTTCGTTGTGGGTGGTTCTTGGGTCACCACAAATCCTGGGGCCACAGCACTCGTGTGCTGTCAAGAGCACAACTGGAGTAGCAATTGCCACAAAGATGCAGGTGATGCTGGGGTTTAATCCGTGCTCACAGCCGCCCTGGGGGAGCAGCGTTTGTTCAGACCCCCAGCCGGTGGGGTTAACCATACCCACCAGAGTGCCTGGTGTGGGGCAGGCAGCAGGCACGGGGCAGCAGCCCTTCTGTTCCAGCCCACCCCTGCCAGCTATTTTCCCAGGGAGTGGGGAGGGATGGGTTGGTGCCCTCTCACCCGCCCTGGCTAACCCTCCTTTGGGCCAGTGCTCCTCCTGGGAGAGGTGGTCACCCTTGCTCCCACCCTTGCTCCGGAGGCTGCCTCTTCCCGACAGTCCTTGCCTGAGTCAGGGGGGATTTAGTACCGGGCTGGGGGGAGGGAAAGACGTTAAACAGGCTTTTCCCTAATGAGGTGTGACGCCAGCTGGAGAGGGGGAGAATCCTGCTTTTCTCCTGTCTGTTGCTCTCTCCAGCTAGAGGAGGAGGAGATGTGTGTCCCCCCCTTCCTCTGCTGATTTGCTGCCTCTTCTGTTTCCTTTCTGTGCTGTCCCCAAAGCGTTTTGGCAAGGTTCAGATTTCTGTGCTCACAGCTCAGTGCTCAAAGAGAAAAGGGGAAAAACAAAAGGATTGGAGGCGTGGGGAGGATGGTGGTGGGGAGGAAGCCCAGCCGCTCACCAGGCTGGAAGAGTGTGGGGATGGGTGGCTGGGGCAGGGTTTGCCCTTACGACCAGGGGGATTTTGGTGGGTGCTTTCTCCTGAGAGTCCCTGCCATCACTTTGGCCACCTCTGGTCAGATGCAGCACTCAAAGACTGGGTTGCTTTGCTTGCTGTCCCTTGTTGGAGGAGAGGACTGGAAAAACAAAGTTTATTCCTCCTCTTGCAAAATGCGGGCCAAAGCATTAGGTGAAAACCTGAGGGGATCCTAACTCTTTGTTTGCAATCCTGAGATACTAAGATCTGCATCACATCCTGCTGGTGTCCCTGTCATTCCTACAGCACCGTAGGTGTGTGGGAGAAGTCCAGGGTTTAGGTGTTTTGGGACAGGAAGCTGGAGAATCCAGTGGGATAAAAACTTGTGACATTCAGTTAAACAGGGCCAGTGCACCCAGCCCAGGGAAATCAAAGTTCCTCTTGCTGCTCTTACCCTAACTCAAGCAGCGATAGAAAAAAATGTAGACAACAACACTGCAGAACAATGTCAGTATGTTTTTTCCAACACAAATAATCATGATTACACTTGGAGTGTGCCTTTACCATAACCTGCTGGCACTGGGTGTTCCTGTTGGCAGGGACCAGAGGAGCAGGATGGGCTCCAGGCAGCACCTATGGCATTGGGGAGTGCAGTGCAAGTGCCTTTCCACAGAGGTGCTGACAGCCTCACGCCTGCTCAGGATGGGCCCTCATTACCCCTGTGCTATGTGTGTGCTGGTGAATCCTGGCTTGTTCCAGAGCCCTTTACCCCAGCGTGGCACCGGGACTCTGCAGCCAGCCCCACGTTGGTCTGTGTGCCCAGTGCCCCTGTCAGCCAGTGGCTGTGAGATCTCTTGGTGGCTGGGTCGGGTCCCCAAATTGGTGCTGCACCTGCCTTGGAGACGAGGACAAAGAGCACCCATCTGAGAAAGAGGAGGCAGCAAGAGAGGGGGGATTACTACCCAGCCATGTGTTTTAGTCCTTGCCCAGGAGACACCTTGCCCAGCGCCCCAGGAATGCCCCCTGGCTCCAGGGATGACCTGCCAACTCCAAAAATGTGAAGGTCACTCCCGGGCCTGGAAAACAATGGCTGCAGATAGGGGCTATCTGAGCCAGTTGTGGCCACTGCTTAAGGAGTGTTAGTCAAACAGCAGGCTGAAAAGGCTCATGGGAAGCAGTTTAAATATTCCTTCATACAAAAGGCTGTCACATCCTAGCGGAGGCAGACTGCTGACTGACAGCTTTAATGCACAAGTGTATGTGGATAAGGGAGAGGCTGAACCAGGCAAGGGGAACATCCTGGATACTTACTTTCCCCCTCCCCCCTCTTTATTCTTGGTTCTAACATGTCATTTTTCACAAGTTGCAAGTTTACTGTGGTAATGTGGTAACACACCTGGGATGTTTTAGCGTGTCACATACTTTAGGTCCTCCATCCTTCCCCCTCCCCCAGGTATATTTATAGAAGGCAGATGTCCATTAAAGTATTCTACAAATAAAGTAAGTCAACACCTCTAAAATACTAACCACTTACCAAGTGGTAAATAGGGCCAGGGCCAGGAGCTGGACTCACTCCTCATGTGTCCCTTCCAGCTCGGGATATTCTAAGTGAATTCACTTGGTAATTACTATTTATGTAGTGTGATTACTATTTATGCAACAATAATATCACTCTCTCCAAGAGATGGCAAGCAGCGAGTGCGGTTTTTGTATTAACTTGTCATTAAGCAGGGTATTCATCTAGAGGCCAGAACAGACATACCTGGGACTTTCCCCAGCCCTGTGGCAGGGACACTGTGTCAGGCTCTGGCTGCCCACTGCCCTTTCCTTGCCTCGAGTTTCCACATATAATAGATATGTTCAGTACATGCCTCACAGGGCAGGTGTCAGGCTTCTGCTCTGGAAGCGCTTCGCATGTTGCACAAGAGGTAAATAAGAGCAGTGTTGATAATGAAAATATGCCATTAATACATTTCCAATAAAAGCTACAAGCGGCGTTTAATCTGCAATCCGTTATCAATAATTTTATTACTGCAGTTACTGTGGTCTAATAAAAAAGCACTTTCTCTTCTTTATTGAGTAAGTGCCAAAACATTTATCCTTTATTCTCTGGCCATTAACCTTTATTCTATAGCCATTAGCTTAGCCATTTGTGTAACAGTCCGTTGAGTAACAATCAAGTAGAAATTTGTATTCAATCTATTATTTACTCTGAAACCCAAAAAGAATAGCTTCTTCTGCCTATGCTGTTTATCCATATTAAATCTTGTTAAGTGCTGTACACTACTGATAAGTTTCATAGCAAGTGAATTTTACTTACTGTGAAAGATTTTCTGGCACATAAATAAAGCTGTAAGTAATATTTTGAAAACAAAGCTTGAAATTGCTAGCTGACACAAAAAGATATTTCTCACAACATGTGCAAAATTTGTAATAACTAAATTTTGGAAGTTTATCCTTTTTGTGGGTCACTTTCTGCATTGCATCTTTACTTGAACTCCATTGTTCTGAAATAAGCCATGATACTCTCCATTGAGAGTGGAGGTTTCGGCTCTCAAGGTCTGACATCCCTCCTTGCTTTCTTTCTCACTTACTGGAGTTGAAAAAAAATGTAACCCAAAGAGAAATAAGTTAAATAATCAAAATGCCTGCTTTTCGTTGAGCCATTTGCTTGCTAGCTTTTAGCTGTTTCTGGCAATCTATCTAAAACTGCTGCTTCTCTGTGTAAGTGGCTTTTAGGGCTACGCTTTCCGAGCACACCTTTTAAATGAACTCACTGGTGTCAGCGAGTGGAAGCAAAGCAGGGGAATAAAACTGTTGATTCCTGCCCCTCAGCTGAATATGGGAGAAATCATGGCTGTCTTATTAGGCTGTAGTATCTCAACCTCACTGAACCCTATTTTTCTGCATCCAGACAAAACCATTAGTCTTCTGGCTGGAGAGTGACATTCAGTAAAAGCCTTTCAAGGTCTTCCCGTAAACTCTTGCAATGAAGAGGTAGTAGCAGCAGTCTTTAATGATGGGGAAGGTAGGCTTACTTAGTGTGCACTCTGCTGCTGTACACGTATGTGAGGCTGCTTGGGTCTTTTTGGTGCTGATGCACTGGCACTAAATTTTAAGGAATTAATTTGACGGTTGGAATTTTTCCTCTCTCCTTTCTGCTCAATAGGAACTGGAAGCTGCTCTTCACAGGGATGATGTGGAGTTTATCAGCGACCTGATCGCCTGCCTTCTTCAAGGTTGCTATCAGCGCAGAGATATCACGTGAGTAACCTCTCTCTATGGCTCAAGCACTTTGCAAGGGGAGCTAATTAACACCGGCGCGGGGATGTTTCACGGCTTTAGAGTGATGACATGGCAGTGATCAGCAGCCACCAGCAATCAGGCCAGATGCTTCACCGAGTGGAAGGGAATTTCAGCTCTCTTGGGTTGAGTTGTAGGCTTTTAATTGTACAGACGCGTTAAGCAAACTTCTTTGTTCAGATGCCGCGCAAGTGTGTGTGATGCTCTGCGGTAGCGCTGGTGCACACAGTGAGCCCACATCTGCTGGTACACTCTGCACTATGGTTGGTCAAATTAGTGATATCACACTAGGTCTTTAAATCATCACATATGTTTTTGACACTTTTAAGTATTGGATAGCATAAAACTTGCTGCTCTGCAGCTGCCTCACCTGCATGGAAGATCCCATGGCTTTACATAGGGACAATTATGATTGTTTTCTCAGAAATAAGAGGAATATTGGAATCACTTCAGTTGCAGGATGTTGGAAAGTGACTTGACACATTCTCTTGAAGTTGTGACATCCAGAGACACTTTATTAGCATCCACTAAAGTAGCCTCCCAAACTGAGACATCTGTCGAACACGATTCTTTAGAAAATCACCACTCACACAGCAAAATGTGCTCCCAGTGATAGCGAAGGCTTGTTGCAATGTGTTTCATTTGTTCTTCTGTGAATCATGTAGTAGCAAGGCATAATTGTGGAGATGAAGACAGCTTGGCAACACATGCAGTCACTTGGAAGTAATGCTGCTGTTGTGGAGGGGCTTAGGCTGGTGCATAGGCACAACCAAAGATGCTTGCATTGAAAGCTCTATTTCTAATTAACTGATTATGTGCAACAAAATTTATATAGTTAAGCAAGTGGCATGTGTATATATATATATATATATATGTAAATTTCTCTTGCAATGCTGTGTTGACATTCAGCATCACTGAGTACCAGGACGTGAACCAGGCATCTGTGCTGCATTTACTGTCTCTGAATGAAACTGATGTGATTGAGAAGATTGATTCTAAAGGGACTGCAGTCACATATCTTTTCTTCATCAAAATAGCAACAGAACAATATAATTTGTCTTAGAAACATTCAACAAGTTTATTTCTTCGTACCAAAACCACCAGAAAGCAGTGGCTTAAGTGTTTAACCAGCTCAGCCTTGTGAGCAGCGGAAGATTTGTCTTTGATAAAATTCATAAATTTCATATTGTGAGAGTCTCTAAAACTCTCCAGATCTAAGAGTGTCCACTTAGCAATTGCACTGTACAATTGCCTCCCCTTCCACAAGTGTTTTAACTAACAGAATTCAGAGATGAATCATGGGTGAGTTCCTGGACATTGGTGAGTTGTCTGTCTGTCTGTCTGGGGAAGGTTACACACGCACACAGCAGCTCAGCAATGCTTATTCAGCATTTCCTGTAGGTCACTGCTTGTGCCTGTGTAAGTAGAGCTTTGGTTAACTGTGAGATGCAGAATCTGCAAGGAGGTAATGCCATTGCAGAAGGAAGAGCTGGTAGCCCAGCAGTGGCTCTGTGCAGCCTCTAGTCAGGGTGCAGATGCAGTAGGTGTTGCTGTGTGTCTGTCCACGTACCAGAGGTGCCCGAGGCAACAGCGCAGTGTGAAGCCACGTAATGAAGTTGTGAGAACTTGCACCTCACCCAAACAGTTGTGCTAAGGAAAGTGTGAGGGGCCCGAGGGAGAAAGCAGCTGCACCCTTTCTGCAGCACCTCCTGTAGAAGGGGAATACCTCGTGGGCAAGGAGGTAACTAGAAAAGAAATTTCTGCAGAGGAGGTGGGGGAAAAGAGCACAACAGGAGCAGCGGATGGCTGAAGGAGTACATCCGGAAAACTGTCTGGAGCTGCTGGGATGTTACAGAGGTGAGCTCTGAAGCACTGCAGAGGAAGCAATGGGGGAGGCTACTGGAAGCACAGGGAAAGGTGCTGTATGCAGAGGCAAGTCATGAAGGAAGAAGCATTAAGATATAGTCTAAATATTAAAATCTGTAGATAAATGCAAATAAAAATGATAGCTTGGATACACTTCTCAGAAACAAACTTGCCACACTGTTTCACGCTTACAAACCAACTGTGGAATATTTATCCACAAGCCTGAAATTCTCCTTGTTGCTTTTTACATTTATTTCCAACACCTTTAACCCCATTCAAGAGGCATAGGCATTGGCTGATGTGCAGCTTCCCTACCGTACCTTGTTTGTCCCCAGTTAGTGGTAAGGAGCTGAGCCCCTAATTGAGTTTTGAGTGCTCAGTGGACAAAGACATACAAATGTAAGTCTGCAGAATTCACGTGGAATTTAGCCTTGACTTTTCACAATGGGCCAGGACTCCATAATTTTCTGTTGCAGAAAGATAGGATGTCTTGTGTGGGAAAAATGGGTAGTTTCACAGATCATCACAGTGGTGTTACTGCAGCATCTCTCCAGTCATTTGTGCTCCACATCCTCCTGCCGAGGTTGTGAGCTGTTAATATCAAGGCTGTAAAATTCACTCCCTGTTGCACCTCAGAGGGAAAAGCAGGAGCTTGTTCTCATCCTTGTTCTTGGGCTGGAGCACTGAGGCTCAAGCACAGGATGCTTCATATAACCTCATATAAAACATAGTTTGCCTACCTCTCCAAGGGGTTTTGAGGTTTAATTAGTTTTGTATCGTGTCTTACATCTTTGATGGCCAAAATGTTATCTGCCTTTGCTTTCTCACAGCCTGTCTGGGAGCAGCTTGTAGTTCTTGTCACATCTGTTTTGATGGCGTGCAGAACTTGTGGCAGAGCTGGGCTGCCTGGCTTTAATCATGCATCATAGAGGGGTATAAAACTGTCACATACCTTTGCTAATTATAATGTGCTCTCAAGTAATTTTGGAAGTGGCTGAGAGCCCTTCTAATGCACAATTTAAAATGCTCTAGTTTGATTTGCTTTTCATTCTTTGAAAAAAAAAAGAGATTAATACTTTTGTAGGGTTCTGTGTTCCTTGGTTTTGATATTCTTTATGACACCCTTTTTTTTTTTTCTTTTTTTTTTTTTTAAATCACATGCAAGAGAGACTTTTTTTGCTGTGCTTGATGGCTAAGGAGTGTTGAATGTCTGGTAATGTAAGACTTTCTTTGAGTTATGGATATCTGTGTTTAACTACAGAGACTACTTAATGGGATGCTACATGATCTTCTCCAAACTCTTATTTATCATAACCTATCATAGCTCTTAGGAACACTCCATTGACCAGGTTCTTGCCGTGTTAAGTACTGTCAAAGGACAGAATAAAAAAATCAGTTGCCTGCAATTTTGGCTTCTGGCATCTTTAGCAATGACCCTGTAGCTGTCCTTGCCTGGCACTGGCTGTTGGGAGCACTTGGCCAGGGCAGTTTCCCCATTGCTCTCCTCTTTTCACCCTGAGCCAAAATACTTCTGTGTCATAATCTGCAGCTTTTGTTGTTTTATAAACACCCTTCATAGTATGCATATGCCATCTGTACCTTTTAACTACTAACAACGCAATAGGCATCATTTTATGCTATAGGCGTGGTTTGGTTTGATGCCAGTGAGATTACCCAATACCTTTTCCCTGCTTCTAGTTTTTGTGCACAGGTCTTAAAATGTGTGTGTTTTCTTTTATTTGTTTCAAAATGCAAATACATGGAGAGAGGGAGAAAACTCTTACTAGATTTTGGGGGTTATAAAAAAATAAATAAAAATTAAGAATTTGAAAAAATCCCGGCGCTTGCTTCAGATTCTCTCTGATATAAATTGGGTAGCTGCATAGTCCCTAGGGGCTGCTACTTTAATTCCAGCAGGAAATGCGATTTGATGACTTGTATGAAGACAGGAAGATCAGAGCTTCAGCTAACAGCAGCAGCCGCAGCAGGAGCCTTCTGCAGCTGTTTTTAAGTAAGAAGTGATGGTGTGACATGGTTGTGTACACTCAACTAAAATATTCTAGAAAAGCTCCCGCTGTTCAGCATTTCTTTGGGTGAAACTCATTCTTCACTGCTCTGTTAGTGCATTTTTGCTATTTTTCTAATGTGATGGCATAAAAAGTTTCAATGAGTTTATCATATTTCTCATGGGGATGCATTTTGTATGCTGCTATTGTGGCTCAAAAAAATCTTAGTTGTTTTTTCTTATAGCCTTTTTTATTTTTTTCCGACATGGACAAAGGCCAGAAAGTGAGGAGGAAGAATAACAGTATCTTTTGGCTATTTTTTTTTTCTATGCCACTTGAGATTCTTTTCTCTTTTTTATACCTCTGAGGATTGGTCCATCACTGTAGCTGAAAACTCTCTAATTGACTTCTGGGGGACCACAGATTTGCTTCCTTAGGAACCTCAGTTATATTTTTCTTGTTATTTCTTCCCTAATGCATTGGAATTTTTTTCTTCTCAAGTAGATCATCAGTTTTGCACCTACCTTAAACTCTTTTGAGATCTGTAAACTAGCCCTGGATGGCTTGTAGTCTGCACCTGGTATATGGATAATAAGAGGATATTCGTTAACGCCTCTTCCCTTCCTTACAATTGTCTTAATTATTTTTTTCATATCCATAGTGGTGGCAATGAGAAATACTCCCAGTGTGGCATCTGAAGAGCTGTAGAATTGCCAGTCAAGAATACTGTCTCTATTCTTATTTTCCTATGCTTGTTCTGTAATCACTTATTTGAGCTTTCAGCAGAAAGAAATAGAAATAATCTGAAATCATCTAAGCCATTGAGGCACAATGCCCATTTCTGATGACTGGGTTTTATAACTCTGGGTATTTTGCTTCTTCCTTCTGTTTTGTCACTTTTGTCCCTCCTTGTCCTTTATTCTGTGTGGACTCTGTCTTTACAGGGTACTTTGGGGGTTACCCCAATTCTCGTGTTTTGGTAAAAGAGACCTTAATAAAATGCTTAACGTGTTGAAACCACCCTCTGCATGTGACTACATGAGCCGTGTCTTTCAAGAACTGCTGTATGTCTGTCTAGCCCAGGGGATGAAGTGGCAGGTTAAGAGGAATAAGATGGCAAACCAGTGCCAGGTTTTCAGGCTCATGGCTACTGTGCTGAACTGAGCTGTGGGAATAGCTAAGCCAAGGTACTACAACAGTCTGAGTGAATTCAACACTTTAGTCCATGCCATAAGATGTGGGGCTGCCAGGCTGAACTCAGTCCCAGCAGACCTGGTGCCCAGCACCTTTGGAAGGAGTTTAAACAGCCGGCTCTCGCAGTTGTGCCGGTGACCTTGATTATAACAACTGCTCCAATGGCCCAGCCACAAAGCACCTCGCTAACTCAGAATCATATTCATGAATGCCAAGTGAATATCATCAAGATCAGCATTATTTACAGTCTGACTTTTAACAGGTGCTGCCTTGCATACATCACGGATATTGGTGGATGGCCTCTGGAATCAACTCAGCATCGTCGGCACAGGAGATACCATGAGGGGGCAAGGGAGATGAAGTGGCTACATTGCTCATCTTAAATCTAATTTTAATATTTATTATAATAATAGCCAAGCCATTCAAGGTGAGCCTTTTAAAGGGTAAAAAGTGAAAATGAGGCAGCTGGCAGGTGTTGGGAAAGGAAGGATGAGATTACAGCAGTAAAATAGCACGGTCATTCAGAGATTAATGAGAAGCACAGTGGAATAAAATTACAGAGTTCTAGTATAACTAAAGCTAAGTAAATGTCTTTGATTCTCAGATGGATAAAATGAATCTTTAAAGAAGAGTTTGATGAAAAGTTGGTAGCACATTCTGAAAGTGCTATTCCATAGATGTGGTGGAGAATAAGGACTGAAAATGGTGGAAGAAAAAGAGGAAAAGCTGTTATTGTCAGGGCAGATGGATGAGAGACAAACAGATTGGATTGCTGGGGAGAGGGAGTTATGCAAAACATTGACAGAGAGGAATAGGTGGCTAAACTTCAAAGAACAGTCAGTGAAGGGTCTTGGAGACTGCAGTGATGTCATCGTGCCAATGTCAGAGCATGAAATATGAAAGGGACAGCTGTATTTATGAGTTCTTGATGTTGCAAAGCAAGTACTCTGGAGAGGAGGAAAAAAGCAATGATGAAAAGAGAAACTGAGAAGGCAAGTGAAAATATCTTCTACTTTCAAGGAAAAAAACAAAGGATTATGGAGAGAGAGGGATGGGATGTGAAAATTCTCCTGATATGAAACCTTTGCCCTCACTTTTGAGACTTGCATTTCAAGACAGTGATGCTCCAAAACACCAGTGCAGGATTTTTGCTGCAGCACAATTGGTTTTGCAGACTGCTTCCCAGCACCTCAGCCAAGTTCAGAAGCCAATATTTAATCCAAGAGTTAATACTGGAGAAGTTCTGAAGTTTGTTTTCCTTTTTTTTGGAGCCTTTTAGCCTCAGTGGGGGTGGTGAACAGCTGGGATAGCTGCTGGCCAGCTGCTAGGCCACTACAATAATTTGGTGCGTCATGCCAGTCTCTGTTTGAAGTCACCTATGCTTTTACTTTTGCTCCCATTTCACCTTCCATCCTTCCTCAGTTTCTTACTGGCTCAACCAGTGTAGTGGTTTAAACTTTAGAGAAAAGAAGATGAAAGACCTGTTCTGAAACAAATCCCAAAAGGGCCTTCTTTAGGACCTATTTAGATGTAAAAACTTGGTTTTATTCAAGGTCTCCAGAAACTTGTAATGTGTGGGGCTGGTAATGAATTTTCTAAGCTTATTTGCTTCAAGGCAACCCCACACTAGGTATTTTGTGCCTCGCAAGGGACTTTTTTGTCTGACATGAAGTGCATTTTTCTATGAGCAGCAAGGCACATAAGGGCTTGTTTCATATGGATTTGTGCTGTAATGCAGGCATGTGTCCTATTTCCCCATCATCATCAAGACAATAACTCTGGCTTCTGCCCCATAGTGCTCACCATGACTGTAATACCCTGAGGTCCTCTCTACAGCCCCTAAACAATCAGAAGTGCTTATGCCACCGCAGTACCAGTACCTTGTCTTTCCTTGTGACTATGAATTGGGAGCATGCTTTCTGTGGATGGGCACTAGGAATGAACAGCGCAGCATTAAGCTGGCTCCACTTGTTCTTCAAGGATCCGGGAATGAATAGTAAGTAGTGATCCTCTTCCAGTCTGAGTTTGGAGCACGGTAAGCCCCATTCCTATTAGCTCTTTCAGAATATGGGAGATGTATTTGGGTCTTTTTCAATTTAATCAGCCCCAGCTCCCAAGGGTTGATCTGCTTCTCTTCAGAAAGAGTGTCACTGGCAAATAACAGCAGTAGAAAAGAAAGAAGAACGTGGATTAAAAGTGGAGAGCACATATCAAAGCCTGTTTAGATGCAGGTGAAGGTAATTGATGGGAAAAATGAAATGCCATCACAGAGAAACCATTGCTGTTCAATCTCAAGGGAAAGGTTGGGCTCTAGGTGCATTTCCTTTATTCTGCACCATCCAGAAGACTCTGTTCATCCCTCCTGAGGCAGAGACTGCTATGGCTTGGACCTTCATTTCATCACATCCACAGTGTCTTCTTGTTGGACACACACTGCGTGGTTGGTTGTCAAGGTCACACAGAGTAGGACACTATTAAGAGTCAAAGTTGGCCCATGAAGCAGCGTGTGGCAAGTGCAGGGAATGAAGCAGCGGTTCTCACACTTCCTTTGTCTGTGTGACCATCATCATCCCTCCTGCATGTCTTTTTCAGGTCAGACCAGCACGTGCTGGCAGTGCACCCAGCGTGTGTGCGAACAGAAGGCTCCCTCAGCAGAACCCTTCAAAGCAATGCCCAGCTCTCTGCATCTTGCCAGGCCTCTCACCCCTCACCAGTGTTACCCAAATCCCCCCCTCGTGAATGAGAGTTGGCTTTCCCCGAGGTACTTGTTCCCTCTTGAGCACTCGGATCTCTCCCTCTCCCTTTTTATTGTATCAAACAACCTGTAACTCGTTCTTGGGTTAGTTAATAAATAGTTCTAACACTGGTTCTTTTTGTTTTGCTTTTTGATCCTCCAAGAGATTGCCTTTTGTTATTCAAAGCCGAAGGTACTTGACACAGAAGCAATGCAGAAGCCCCCCCGGGCGTCAAACGCTGTCCTGGCTGTGGGATCGTTCTGCCTATAAACGATTCCCATCCTCAGTGGGATAAGCCTCGGGGTAGAAATTGGCAGAGAAGAATGCAGCACTCTGAATTCCAGAGGGGTACTGGGAGGCATCCATCCATGTGGGGACTGGAGGAGGTTCACCTCCTGATCAGGGCCTTTCAGGATCAGCATTTCACCTCCCGCCTTTGTCTGACTTTCTTTACAAGGCTGACAAAAATCTGGCCTCCTATCTATCTGTTGAGGAGAAAGGTACCTTCCTGTATTAAGCTGTGCTCAGAAACGTCCTGCTTAGATGGTTTTGTTTTCATGCCCAGGAATTGCTTCACAGCTCTAAAACTGACCCTAGGAATTGCTGTGTCTGTGATTTACTGCTCTGAGGAGAACCTAGGTTCTTTGCTTTTCTGTTACATCCAAAAAGTGACATAATTTACTGATACCGTTAAGTCTGTCGATGTCATCAAGCCTGCTAATGTGCCCATAAAATGTCCAGTCTGGCATCAGTGTTGCTTAATCTTTTCCTGGTGATCTTACACTTCACCAGAGGACCAGCAGTGCCTTGCAGGTGAGTGCATTCCTCCTCCAGCTGGCCGTCCTACTCTGCACCTCTGTCTTGTGCACCAGTACCAGCACCTTCAGTACCAATTATCGCTGACATCTCATCACCAGTATCTTCCCGTCCTTTAGTACCAGTGTATCTCCAGTACAGAACTGGGTGTTGGCTCTGAGACTCAGGACCTCTCTTCTCCCTCCTGCCATTCTGCCTTTACCACTGGTCTCTGTCATTCGTTTTCTGACTGTGAACATGACAGAATACTCTGCACTCCGGGGTCTCAGGGGATTCTTCCCTCTTGATCTGAACATACTCTCAGGTAAAAATTCATGTTCCCGGTCTAGCTGCAGTAATAGATCTCCTTGAATAGGGAAGTGTTGGGCTCCAGCTCTCCTCAGCTCTCTGAGCCTGTTCACCAGCATGCCAGGGAATTCATTGCTTAATGGAAGCCATTTTCCCTGGCCCTTCCCCAGCAAAGATATGTCATCACACGGCAAGAAATTACCTACACTTAGATACCTCTCTTTTGCCTTCTTGCAGAATCACATGCCAGTTGACAGCAAAATTTTTTAGGCATGATGGTAGGCATTTTCAGTTCTATTATTAATTTATCATGGGTGTTGGGGTGAGATAACTTCCTTCTGTGGTCCTTTCCACCTCGAACATAATGTGTGATGGCATCAGCACTGGTACCATTTGCTGTGCCTCCCTTTCTGGGTAAAGCTTTTTTAACTGGTATTGCCTCTCTCTTGGACTTCCTTGATGGCAACAGATTGATTCCTTAAGGCAGGAAAAGAGTGGCTGATCCTTTTGAGAACATGCAGCTTGTCCCCTCTGTGACTGTTCAGGGCAACCCCCAGTAGAGATGCAGAAACCTCTTACTGCTTGAGCGACACTCAAGTCTTCTTCCCATTCAGACAGGCAGGATATCTGACAGACTGTCTTACCAGGAATTTTCTGGAGATTCCTATGTATTTTCAGATGCACAGTATTTTACAATTTCAGCCATATCTCAAGGAACCAAGGTCTCTCTTTTTAAGCAAGAAGAGAAAAAGTAGCTGCAACATTGTCTACTTTCCTCCATGCTGGAGCTGGTACAAATTTCAGTGCGATGGTAGGTTGGAAAATGCATGTTAGTGGCTGATTATAAAGATGGTTTCCTCATGGAGTTTAAACCTACACTTGCTGATCTCATGGGCTGTACTCTCACTGAATTCAACTGATTTGTTATTGCACCCTTTGACTAATGGTTTCAAGGTAATATCTTAAAGATAAAATTGAATAAACTGAAGTACAGAGTATCTGTATGTTAGCACCTTTGGTGTGAACATGGTCGTCCTGAGTCAATGCCAACAATATCCACAGAAAATACCATAATCACTCTTAATTTATTGTATTTATGTAGATGTAATTAAGGGAAAAGACGATTTTTAAAACTGTCTCAAATTGTCTCCTCTTTGTATTCATTCAAGATAAATAATACTTTCTGTTCATCTATTGCTATATTAATTCACGTTTTCACAAATATAGGTAACAATACTGTTTGTTCAACACAGTGATATTTCAGGACCTTTTAGCAGAATGATTTCGCCCCCCCTTTTTAATCCGGTTATCCAACTCATTGATTTGTCATTACCAGTTTTCACTCAAATTGCAGCATCAGGAGTGGGGGAGGGAGTTCCTGCCTCGCTGTCCATACCACTACCCCAAAACCCTGCATGCACTGAGGGAGACTGTGCAGAGACTCACTGAGTTTGAAGGAACGTTGAGCATTGAAAGACAAATAGGCAGTTGTCATGTTTTAAGTTTTATTTTAATCTCATTGATATTCTCTGAATCTGCCTGGGCAGTGTGTGCATCCTCCTGCTTATCCCCTTTGCCCCCAGGACTTTCTCTTCCTTTGGTACCATATGCCTTCAGGAGTTGTTTGGGGTATTTCTGGATGCTCCGGTTTCATAGCTGCTCATATTCCTATTTTTTCCTCTCTGTAATGAAACAACAAAAGCACATGAGCAGCCCTTGCTCCTACCTACAAATCAAATGCAGGCCCCTGCACCCAGCATGCATCTAGTTAACCATATGTGCCTTCCTCATCCTCCAAGAACTGCATAATCCACCAGGCTTGGCAAATCCAAACCCTCTTTTCTCCAGTGCTTTACATCTTCACACCAATTGCTGTCTTTCCCTAGCTTACTTGGCCAAATAGGCTGCTGGTCTCTTGGGATGGGGAGATGGATGCTGGGCATCTGCTCACTTCTTCTTGCTATTGTGGTGGGGAGGGTGAGGGGGTGCAACAGTGAGGCAGATAAGGACAGTGAGGAGCAATGGGCATAGGTAAAAGAAGGACTATCAGTGCTTTCAGGTTGTGTTTCCTTCACCAAAAATTAATTTCACCTTCTCACACGGAAGGAGAAGCTACAGCATGCCTTTTTATTGCCTCTGTGTGCTTTGAGATGTTAGAGGCAGGACCACAACACAGAACACTTGTGGCCATTCCTGCTGATCCTGGGGATGGTGGTGAAAATAGAGCAGCCCTGGCTCACAGAAGGGTGCTTGCAGCCTCCTGCAAGCAGGGAGACAGAATATGACAGGACAGTTCAAAGTAACAGGTATGTGTGATTTCTCCTGCCGGTGCTGCCTTTCTCTCACACAGCCCAATTAACAGGGGTCAGAGAGCACTGATTAGCTGCCTTAGCGTTTTGTGAACATAAAGCAGGGAAAAATCCAGGGTGAATGGGGGAAAGAAGATCAAATAGACACTTATCTCAGCACTCCTGCCTGTCCCCGGCATTTGCCAGCCTAAGGGAAGAACCTTTCCAGAAGAGACCAATGTGGGACGGTGCTGTATCTGTGCTGGTATCTCTGCTGCTTTTCTGCCTTTTCTCAGCAAAATAACAAACAAGTCACCCCCAGTGAATGTGTCATTCGTAGGGTTGTTGCTAGATAAGAGCCAAACCACTGGAGGTGCAGGGACCAAAGGCATCTGGGGAGGATCAGAGTGTGCCCTTTTGCCACACTGGTGTCTGAGATGAGTTCAGTTCCTACAGCTGGCGTCTCCCTTAGGAAGGGTGGGCTTGCTGCCTCCCGTCCTTCGTGTGAGGGAAAAGGGGTGAGAGGCAGCACATATCGGCTGAGGGGAGCTGAAAGGGTATCTCCATCTAGTTTAAGAGTTGCTGAGTGTGGTCTAATAGTGCTGAGGAGCCCAAGCTGGAAACTTCCCTGGTTGCCCAGTTTTATGGCTGTGGCTGGAGTGAGAAGTCTGGACAAGCAGACCTGGAACCTTCCTGAAGGGTGGGCAGCTGTAGTGTCCTTGTACCTTCCTCTTCTTCTTTCATGCTTCCCTTTTTTTGGGGTAGCAAAGCAACGCTCCCACTTCAGCTGTCATACCCAGGTTAAGTGGCTGCACTTGCTTCTGTCAAGGCAGCACATGCTCCTGTGGTGTGATCCCTTATTAGACTAGACAGCCCACATCAGCTCTCCATTCTCTCTGCCTCCCCAGAGACACTGCCTCGCTCCATAGCTGTTCCTATTCTGCTTCTCTGTGGGATACAGCATATCTGCCAGCTCCCCTTCCAGATTCCCCAGTTTTTATTATATGGGAGATTGCTCAAAGAAAGATGGAGGAAGACAAGGAGTATGAGTGTTCTTAGCTGCTGATAGCCATGGATTTTCTTAGCTGAGTTTTTTCTGTCCTAAACTCAAACTTTAGGAGTTCAGCTGGGAAGGCAGTGGATTCCACGGCATCCAACCATGTAAATTAGATTTCTTTAGCAAGATTGAGTAGCCCTTCTGCTGGAGAACCTCCTGTTCTAACTCTGTGCTATCGTGTTGCAGGAAACGTCCAGAACCCTGATGTCTTCTCTAAACATCTCTTCAGCATGTTCTTGAGGGTTGTCTCAACTCAGTGCCACATTTGAGTTCTGGAAGCAAGTTATAGGATGGCCAAGTGAGGGGCAGAGAACAGGAATTGCTGGGGTGCTGAAATTACTCTGATGTCCTTTACTTTTGTGGAATACTTTGGGTATATCTTTTGTGGATATGGAAACCTCCGATCGCTCATGTTTCAGACTGCCAAGTCCAGGAGTTAGACCAGGCTGTTTTAGGGAAGAGCTGCAGCTACTTCACATTTGCTAACCAGCTATTTTTTCGTCCTTTTGAAACAAAACTGCATTCTAATGTAGAAATACTTGTCTCCCTGTGTTCAGCAATGGTGAAGACAAATGTCCTTGTGTGTAGAGCTCAGTTCAGTTGACCTGCTCAATTCTTCAGTTGTCTTTCTCTTCCCATTCACTGGTGGCCACACAGGTAACCCACAGAATTACTGAGGTTTTGGCAATGTCAGGAAGCTAGTCCAGGCTTGCAGTGGAGGGCAAAAGGTAGGCCTTGTGATGGTCTTGTCCTTCAAGAACCTCTGCTGTCGTTGCAACTCTGGGAGGAGAAACTTCACTTTCGAGCTTTGATCGGTGTAATTTGAATTTTCTTTTGCCCTCCCCCACTTTGTGGTCTTATTCAGGGTCTGTTGATGTCAGCTGTCCTCCTTTTGTTCATAGCCACTAGTCGGACAGCATGTTTTCTCTAGGCATGATTCAAAAAAGGCACTGAAAAGCAGGATGTGCCCAGGTGTTTGTTTCCTCAGTCGCAGGGGCTCTGTCAAGGGCTGGAGCTTGCTGAGGTCTGTCACAAGTGAGGTGCAGCCGGGAGTCATTTCTTCCCTCTAGACTGTTCCTGGCTGGAATTTTTGAAGTCCATCCCCATCAGTGGTGCAACTAGTGGTACTGGTAGTTGAATTGGAAACAGAATGTGGCTGTTAAAGCTTGATGATTCCTGGATCTCCAGCTTCTCGGTCATTTTGCTCTGCTGCAATGACGTGTTTTGTGCAGAAACCCTTCAGGGTGCTTGTTGCCCCTGAGCCTCTGCCAGTTCGGCCATCCTGATGACAGGTTGGCCCATGGTCTGAGCCATACATGCTTTCTGCTGGCTTGCACACCTTTTGAGCAAGCTGCACACGGAGGGCTTGGAAGGATACCTACCTAACCCTTTTCCCCCCAGAAGGATTGGGTAGCATCTTTTCCCCCCGGCATCATACTTGACTTAGTTTCTCAGTAGGGTAAATTGTTTGAAGGTGAAGTACCAGCTGGTCCGTAAAGCTTCCTCCCCCACCTCAGATAAGAAAGCTCATTAATACAGTAAAAAAAAAATTCTCCATTGTTATATGAGAGCTCAAGGTCAGGCTGGTAGTAGTAACTCATATTGCTTCTAAGGTCAGCCTAAGCTTTCTCTTTCTGACAAGCCACGATAGATTGATCATGAGGGCCCTTACATTATTTTTTTCTCTTCTGAAATAGGCTTTGCTTCTTCTGACCCTGTTAATGATGTTTGACTGAGGTCATCCCAGCAAACCCTGAATCCTTCCCATTACCTTCCAGAGGGCTTGCCTTTGTGCCAAGGCATTGTATGCTTGTTAAGAATTAAGCTTTCCTGATCTCTGCTGCAGCAAAGAAGCTGTCTTCATTGGAGAGGCGAGAAATATCTTGAATGCCATCTGTCAGTTAATGCTCTCATTAACACCTGAGTGACTCCCAACACCAAGCTGGTGCCTTTTTGCCAATTCAGAACTTAAAAGGTGCCAGCCCATGAGGTGAAATATCTTCAGTCCATAAAATTAATTCCATGGTAAAACGTCTGTTCTGATAAGACCTTGCTGTCTGAGGTTGTTCTTTCTTTTAACTAGAGAGATCACAGAGGCAAAGCCAGTTCTCTTGTGTGCTGTGAATTAGATGCCCAAGAAGTCTTTTTTCATTCAGTACTGAGAACCACTTAAAAGCAATGCTTGTCAGGGGGTGGCTGGAGAAATCTGAGTATTTTTCAGCTTTTTTTTAAGCATTTACCAGACAGAAGGATCACCTCTATTATTTTTCATTCTGGCGAACTGTCTAATAGGAACTGCAAGAGTAATTATATTTCTGTTTAAATGGTCTTTGAGGGAAAGCCTGAGCTCTCTCAGTCTTGTTTTCCATGTTGCTCCCACACACAACTCATGGGTAGGAGGTGGAAGAGGTCTATTGTTGTTCCTGCTCTGTGTCATCCCCTGGTTTTATCAGGGTTCTTGGTTTTAATCTGAAGAACAATATACTGTCTGGGATTAGATGCAGGTCAGGCTTGCCATTTTCCCAGCAGTTTTAGCTCAAGAGTGTTCCAGTATTTACTCTTCTGTTGCATTTTGTAAATTAAATGAAACGAGACCTAAAACACTGTCAACATGATAGATACTCTCGCTAGTGGGTCCAGGCAATTATTTGGCATCTGAGCTTTCAGAAAGCTTATTTGTGTGTGCCAGCAGTAGCTGAGCATCATTGGGAGATTTTTGTCCCCAATATTTCCAACTCCTTACCCTAATGCTTCTTTTAATTCAGTATTTACTCCCACAGGACTGGGAGTTTTATGTGGGGGGTTTTTTTAAGGTGTTTTTTAAGGATATGTGTGTGGGGAGGGCTTGTAACAAAACTGGCAGCAGCAGACCAGATAGGGCAGTGTGCTGTGGCAGTAATTCCACAGTCAGGCCATGGCATGCTGCCTGCGGGAAGTGCCGATTGACACGGGGACTCTCTTATTGAATCACTGTTTGGTTTTGCTTTTGTTTGTTTGGCTTGATTTTGTTTACAGTTTTCCAGCCAAGACTTGATTTACTTTGGAGTCTTTAAAACTAAAAGCACAAGTGGCTCTGCTTCCTTTGGGCATGAGGATAAAAAAAAATAAGCGCGCGCGCGTGTGTGTGTGTGTGTGTGTGTGTGTGTGTACGTAATTCCAGCCCCAAGGGTGCTGGGTTTGCTCAGAAGGAATTTCACATTGAGTTTGCCCCACAGGGTGCCTATGGGGCTGGGGTCTCAGGGTGCAGCTGTTCCCTCCCAAGCGTGCACGCCAGAAGCTCGAACCAAATTTTTCCTTGTATCCCGTCAGCTCTGTGAAATTTCCACCCTCTCTTCCAGAGGTCTCCAAAGGAGCCCCTCTGGGAAGCAGAGGAGCGCGCTGGCCAAGCTTCTTTTTGTGACAGCAGAGCATGACCCCACGCGTCAGCAGCCCAGGCGATGGGAAGGGTTGCCTGAGCAGGGGAAGCCACTGGGATGGCCATGCGGGGGGAGGAGTCCTCAGCTCCCCTCTCCTGGAGCACAGAGAAACCTCCCTCTTTGGGAGGCAGCCGGGCAGCAGATGGCCGGGCTGCGGCGCTGAGCTGTAAGGGGGTGTATCATTTCTCTGGCTCTTCTGGACGCTGATACCCATGTTGGAGAGCAGCCCCTCCTTCGACTTGCTCCATCTTCTTTATGCCCTGGTTTCTTTGCAGCTGCTACTAAAGATCACAGGCAACTTGAGCTGCAGCCTCGCTGGTGCTCTTGTGGATTGTCTGACTCCAGTCCTCTCTTTTGACATGGGTGTGCTAGGTCGTGTCCTTCCCTGTGCCCCAGATTTCCTTTTGTATATGCAGAGGTCTGTGACATACGATTGAAACTTTCAACCACAGTTGCAATTCAGCTTTGACTTCCTTTCTAATCTTTGCAAAAAAAGATAGGCACCTCTGCAAATGACTCTTTGGTTTCGGAGCGCAGCCAGGGATGAGACTAAGAATTGCATCACGAAAAATCAACTGCATCTATGTGGGATGTATCACATAGATATGCATGGCCTATTCCACCACTGCCCCACCGCAGCTATCCAAATTGCTTTGCACATTGGGGGGCATCTGCATAGCAAGAGATGTTTTGACAAGTGGGAGAAATTTTATCTCAGTTTTCTGAAATATTAATGCTGCTTGTGAAGTTGTGGTGCGAGAAAGGGGTTGGACAGATGAAGTTTTACAATTGCAGAGTACTCTGAAGTACCTTTTCTGATCTCTTACAGTTGGTTTCTGTAATACTTTTCCTTGGTTAATGAGCTCTATGGAAGATGCTTGTGCTGTACATGAGGAAGTGGTTGACATGTGGTGACAGTTGTGGCCCGTGGTTTCACACGTTTTTTGTAAATTGTTTCAAGAACTCCCAGTTTATTTTCAGAAGAGAGTTGGTTTCCCTTTGGATGTGTGCCCCAAGACGGAATGTATCCATGTACCAGTTCAGCCTCCGTGGGAATGCTCAAATTTGTAGAGAAAGGACATTACTGACCTCACATTACCTCCATTAGTTGAGTGTTTTTACAAGTCTCAGTGATGGAGAGAATCTCTGGAGAAGAGACACATCTGTCTCAGTTACCTCCTTCCTGCCTTCTTCCCACCTACAAAAGGGTTTTTGGAGGTTCTCAGTTCCAGCAGAGACTCTGTAGGACTTGGCATACCTGCAGGCGTATCACTGTCCTATTAGTGAACTTGAAAAAAGGGTATTGAGCAGACTGTATCCAGGTCATTCCATTCCTGGGCCTTCCGATTCTTGGTTTTGAATTTTACAGGTAATTCTAAACATTTAGTCCTGAGCATTTGTGCTTTGCACGGGAAAGAACCCCAAGGGCAGGGTTCTCCTGGATTGCTGTGCTCCCTGCAGATTTCCTTCTCCAAACCAAAGGGGCTGTTTCAGAAACTTTTTCAGAGGGAAATATAATAGAGACAGGCCAAGTGAAACTAACTGAAGGTATGGCAGACAGGCTGAAGACGAGCACTCTACATTTGTCTGGAGAAAAGAGGTCGGTTCCCATTAAGAGGGAAAATATAAATTGGGCAAGATTGAGAGTGATTGGGAATGCCTTGAGACATCTGTTTCCCATCTCTGGTTCTCATTTCTATCCTTATTCAAAGCGACAAATGCACAGTAGCTGTCTTTGAAAATTGATGGGGGTAGGAACTCAAAAGTACTCTTAAGAACAGAGCTTGTAATGCATTGAACACTGAGTGGATGGCGGAAATTTCTAGTGTTAGCCACTTTTGTGAAAGTCAAACTCAAACCAAATTGGTTAAGTCAACAGAGCCAGTCCCTGGGGGGAAAGAGAGCTACATAGGCAGAGCTTTCAGATGGTCTTCTGGAATTGAGGGGCTTCCTGGATCAGTTTTCTCTGAGAGCAGCCAAAGATAGAGGTAGAGGAAGATGAGTGAACTCATGCAAGAGGCAAAAGCATCCATCTGATTCATGCCTTCTTGTAAGTAGGGAAAAAAGTAGCCAGAAAAAATAGGCTTCTTCCTGGCCAATCCTTGTCACCCACTAGTTATTCAAGATCCTAGGGAAACTGTTTTTTCACTCAATTTTATTGGAAATAGCCAGGACCTCTGTATCAGACTTGGTGAAATAATCTGCCTTGAGCCCTGACAGAGTGGAAGAACTGAAGTTGGGGGGTTGAAACTCAAATGCTGTCTGAGAGCTCACAGTCATTTCCCTTCTGCAACTGAGTAAGCCTCCATATACAGGTGTTGCTTTCCTGCTTTCAGGGAAAAGTGTTCTCACCACTGTTTCTATTCTATGTGTGGGATGTCAAATGGAAGCTATGGAAGCTAGTCAAAGCGGTTTGGTTTGGTTTTTTGTTGTTTGTTTTTGTTTTAAACTAATGGCTTTGGTAAATATCTGACATTTAAGATGTGTGATCAAATAGCACTCTTAAAAAGGCCATAAAGGGTATCTATTGTTGCACTCTTTGCCAAGTTGAAGTCCTTGCTGGAAGTTGAGTCTTGAGTTATATGAGGAAGACACTGGGGGGATTCACAGCTACTTCAGGAAGTTGTACCCTGCATTGAATATTTCACCTTAAAAAATGGTATTTGCTGTAGTTTTTACCCTAAAATTACTTCTTGATGCAGCACATATATAATTTCATAAAATGTCAGATGTCAGTCCTCCCTCTTTGACTGAACTTTGTCAGTGTAGGGGACCATTTCAAGTTGCATGTGTTGGACTGCTGCTGTTAGTGGGGGTGAAACAATGATACTTGAAAATCCGGACACTTGGCTTGTGTCATGCAGAAAAGAGAATACTTCAGGTTGCAGAAGGCAGTAGATCCAGGGGCATTCAGTCAGTTGTTAAATACAGCCAGAGGGCTGGTGACAGTCAGCCGGTGAGATGAGATACCCCCAGGAGGTCAGCTTGTGTTTGACGTCAGAAGGAAGCAGGCTGGTGAGGAGTGATCTGCAGGGTGGTAGCACTAACTTCTCTCAAGTCAAGGAGGAAGGGAAGCGCTGCCAGGTGGACATGGCTTGAGGCATCTGTTCCTTTGTTCTTGCAGTCAGTGTCCGGTCATGGTCCTTGCAAAGAAGTCCAGTCTTTACCAAATGTGTGAAAACCTCTGTCTAATAGCTAACTTCTTGTTGACTTTTAACCATCTTTCTTCAGTTGGATCACACTCCTCTATCTCTTTGTTAAAAAATAATAGCTTTTGTAGAAGTTAGCAATTTCTCAGGGAAATGCGATTCTGTAGCGCTGGCGCGGTTCCATTAATCATATAGAGTAATCTGCTTGTGCCAAAAACCTATCAAGTTGAGCTGCCTTTTTGAGAGCTGGTGGGAATGTGTACCCAGTGGTGTTCTTGCTGGCATATGGACTTCCCGTGTGTGCAGGAATGGATGGGGGTGTGGGGGGGTCCCCCTTTGCTGTGCTCAGGGTACACAATTCGAGCAGGCTGAGTGAGCTTGGCAAGTCTCAGGACTCAAAGTGATATGGACAGATCTTCATAGAGTTTTATATTTAGGGACACATGGCCTCACCAGCCCTTTTTCATTCCCTCCTCTGAAATTTTCAGCGTTTAGAATAGAGGCTTAAGTCTCATTAAAATATAGACAGGAGTTCTTTTAGCCTTAAGCTCCATCAACAGTCTTATGCATGTCAGATGGGGACATTAACCCTTAATGACAGGTGAGGGTAAGAAATGTCTGCTTCCTTGGATTCTGTGATGAACTGCTGGGAGTGAAAGTGGGACTCCATGTGGCCCAGATAGAAAATGAGAAAGGTCAGTTCAGCAGCAATGTTTATGAAGAGCTTGAATGTTCAGCTTTATCATCTGAGAGACTACAGAGGGGAGAGCCCTCTGGGCTGAGCCCTTTTTGGGAGGTACACTTGTGTTGGGCATGAGCCTTGTTGTGTGGCAGTGTCCAAGCCGTGTGTGTTAACTGGGCTGTGCTGATGTCCTACCAGGGGCACTGATGGAGAAACAGGCAGAAAGTGTCAGCACCTTTGGGGATGGAGGGAGGGAAAAGTAGGGGCCACAACAGGAGTATGGGAAGCATAAATCAGAAAGTTTCAGGGCACTGAACCAGGGCGTGGAAATCTACTTTAGGGACAGAGGGGTGTGGAGCAGGGCTTGGCATTGCCAGATGTGAGGGACAAACGAAAAACTGAAGAGGGTATATGCATCAAATGGGGAGAGGTGGAAAGGGGTCAGACCGATAAGCTTTGTGGCATCCTGTTTTAGTAAAGGGTGGATGTTGTTGCTAGCACAAGGCACTGCCCATTGGGACAGCAAGGGGATGAGGCTGAGCTACCATAATGCATAGCTCATTCTTTCAGCTTAGAAAGAAATAACAGTAATGTGGAGTCCTGTAAGCTGTCTATGTATGATGTGAAATCCCGTGGTGGTGCAATGAGATTGGTATGTTTTGGCAATATGAGTTACAGAGCTGTACCCAACCATAGTTGCCGTGAGACATGGTTTTCCTTCAGGTGCTCTCTCTGTTTTTTGTGTCTGTTCGAGTTGCTTGGTGCACCAGGTGTTTCTGGCCTGGCAAACTACAATAAGTGTGTGGGACGTTTTTCCCTTGGTTAGATCCCAGACGTTTCACAGCTACCTGGAGGACATCATCAACTACCGCTGGGAGCTGGAGGAAGGGAAGCCCAACCCCTTGCGGGAGTCCACCTTCCAGGAGCTGCCCCTGCGCACCCGCGTGGAGATCCTGCACCGCCTCTGCGACTACCGCCTCGATGCAGATGATGTCTTCGACCTCCTCAAGGTGCTTTGGGCAGCAGGGATGGGGGAAACAGTGGGGCCATAGGAGCTGGGCTAGATCCGTCAGTTTTCCTGGGAAGAGAAGGGTTGATGCTTTTCAGTGTATTTTAAGCCAAGTAACTGGTGGCAATACGGTGGGTTGGGTTGGCAGTTCTTCATCTCCTCTGCCTTGCAGAGGACCCAAGACTTGGGCCCTTGTCCTGTGCGGATGTATTCTTAACATGGAAGTCACTAAGTAAATTGACTTCATTGGCTACTCTCCCTGCGAAGAGTGAATTTGGAGGTGCTCCAATGGCAATGGCAGGGCTGTGAGAGCCAAGACTGCCGTGCTGAGGGATGGTGTGAGATGAAAGGATGGGGCTGAAGGATGCTGGGGGGAGGGTAGAGGCAGGGAGGTGGGGAGGGAGCTTCTCAGGGCTGTGCGTGACTGTCGCCAGCACTAATTAGACCTTCCCTGTCAGGAGCACCAGAGATGAAATGTTAAAACGAGAGAGGCCATTCAAATTAGAGATGCCAATCTAAATCCCTCCCTGGACAGAGAGCGAACAGTCGCCTTTCCCCTGGAGTAACATTTTCCCAGCTCAGCCCGGAGGAGCAGCTGTACTGCTGCTGTGGCATGGTGGGAGGGAAGGAGGGAGGGAGGTGTTTGCGAAGGGGTGTCATCATGTTTTGTGTGACAATGTGGCCGCTTTTCAACTTGTCACCGTCTGGCGGGGGGCTCCCGGTGGGCGCAGGGCTTGGACGCCGACAGCCTCCGCGTGGAGCCGCTGGGCGAGGACAGCAGTGGTGCCCTGTACTGGTACTTCTATGGCACGCGGATGTACAAGGAGGACCCTGTGCAGGGCAAAACCAACGGAGAGCTGGCTCCAGACAGGTAATGACCCACACACATCCCCCCTCTGTGTCTGGGTGCAGGGGGTGAGGGGGGCACACACAGGCAGCCCGGCTGGAGGGGGCTCCGCCTGACTGCTGTTGTGTCGGGGGGAGCCTGGGAGAGGCCGAGGCAGTGCGGGGCGAGACTGGAGTTGCCAAGCAGACAGCGGAGCTGCCCCGCGCCACGCATTGTGTGGGAGCCAGCCTGCAGCCTTTGTGGCACCAGGAGAGCCTGCTGTGGGAGCGATGCTGCCTGCCTGCCCCACTGCATTCCTCCCTGTCTGCCCTGCACCGTACCGTGCCGTGCCGGCGGCTCCCAGATCAGGCTCCCAGCCAGTGGGAATCCCTCCTCTCCCCTCCCCGTCCTGTTGCTGCTCTGATTTAATTCCTCCGTGGGTTGGGTTCCTAGCAGCTGTTCCGATTTCTGTGCCCTTCTCCCATCCTGCCAGCCTCAGTTCCCTTGCTCAGCAGATATTTCATGGTGGTTTTGCCATTTTTCAGGGGATGTGAGGGGCAGACAAACACCCCAAATGTTCCTGGGAAAACAGGCAAGAGACGAGGGCGACCTCCAAAGCGGAAAAAACTACTGGAGGAAAATTTGCTGAGGTATGGAAGGGTTCTTCCTGCAACAGACTTAAAATACTTGTGTTCCCAGAGGGAAGTATAATGTAGTTCTGGGGTTCCCCCAATAACTATGTATGTACCATGCAGCCATAATTTCAATGCATCTCTGAAGCAAAGCAAGCTCAGACTTGGTGGGTGCTTTGATCCCCCTCCAAAGCAAATTCTGACTGAGCTGGAAGTTAGGTGAAACAGTGGGCATCGCTCTTCCAACCATCTCACTTCAAAAGTAGTTCCTTTGTGCAGTGCTAGAGGATTTGCTCCTGATAAAGAACACTTTCACTGTATAGCACTAGAAGCCAAAAATCTTGGCCGTGTGAGTCAGGGTAGATTTTGGGATGCTTACCACAAGTACAGAAATACTGTACTTGCCAAACTTCAGCCTGCACCCTTCACTTTTAAAAGCTGTATGAAACTATGATAAATATATATGTGAAAATATATATCAAAAGTGTGATCTGCACTGTGTTTTTTTCATGGTTTTGCTGTGCATTGGATAATTGCTGTGTCCCCCATTCTTCTCAGAAGTGGCTGCATTTCAGTGATGTGAAGTTATGCATTTATTGTATCACTTCTTTTCTTCTTTTTTGATAGGGAGAAGGCAGAAGAGAACCTTCTAATCCATGAGACTCAGATAAGAAATGGTAAAGAGATTTTGTGGCATGAGGGTTGATACCATCAGCTAACATGGCTCTGAAATTATCAAAGTCCAGATAGACCCAGCCTTTCTCAGGAAAGGGAGAGTCTTTCTGCTGGTGGTTGGGGCCAAGTTTGGAAGGAGGGGATTGCATTTACAGGCTGCCTTGCAGCTGCGAGCCTGGGCACCTGTAGGCTTCCTATCTTATCATGGATGAGTTTGGGAGGAAGAAGCATAACCTGTTGGGATACACTGGACCTTGAGGGTTCACATACAAAAACGGGTTGTTAATGGTCCTCACTCTTCCAGGGCTGAGGTAAATACACACCCCTGTTGGTAGCAGGTGTGGTTTTTTGGGCTGGGAAGAGTGGGGTCAGTGATGCCAAGATAGAGAAGGAAGAACCTTTTTGATTCTCCTCACTTCCCCTTCCCGATGGCCTTTGGATGGCTGAGTGTGGTAAATGATGTTGTGGTGGTACCCACCTAAGGGTTAACGAGGCAAGCAGAAGAAACGAGTTGGCAACATGATGTGAAAGTGAGTTTGAGTGAGCTGGGACTCATGTGTCATACATGTGTATCCACTGGTTTCCACAAAACCCAGGGACTCAGCCTGCCTGTTCCTTCACAATAAAAGGCAAGGGTGGCATTGTCTTTCCCATGCCTCCTTCCCTTTGCCCTTTGTCTTCAGATTTCCTGGTGGCTGCTCCAGAGCTGGGCGGCAGAGCCGGAGCGATGCGCGTGAGGCACTGGGGGTTTTATCACATCATTGTCTTCCAGCAAATTGTGTCACTTCAGCTGCAGAGTAATCTTCTGGTGACACAAAGCAGTGCCTTAGTCCTGTTTGCTGTTGAAATGAGTTGTCCATACGCAGCTGGCAAGGGAATGGGGAACAAGGGTACAGGCTTTGGGGGCAGTGTGCAGGTAAGCTCCCCACTGCAGGTGGGCAGATGGCTGCTCCTTTGCCGTCTCCCTTACTAGTCCCCAGTGCCTTCACCTGAGCTGGAGCTGATGGTGGGCTAAACTCCAGGCTGGCCTGTGACCCGGAGCTTGTATGTGCTCACTGTGCCATTGCCACAGCACCCAGGCTTCTGACAGAGGGCAGGTGGCTGGGGGAAGGCACAGCTTTCCAGTCTTCCTAGGGCAACCTGACAGCCTGCACGCCAGAGGCACTCACAGCTCAGGTCTATAAAGGGTCCAGGCTCTGTTTTTTCACTTTTTTATATTTTTCATTGTCAGTTTGCTTGAAAATGTGGTGAGAAGGTGCATGACATCTGCCAGTTGCGGTGGTGACCATTGCTTTCTCTCCAGTGGTTAGCTCTAGAAAAGTCTAGAGGGAGCTCAGAACACCCCCCAGCCTGAAGGTGTTTGATTCAAGATCTCTCCCCCTCTTCTCACAAGAGAAAAAAACCAATGGGCCACAACCTTTTTTGCTTTGAGAGTATCCTGGGGCAAAAGCATACAAGTTGCAACCCATGAGGTTTCCGTGCTCTGCGTAAACATTTGTGGAGCAGGAACCACATTCCCCCTCTCCAGGTGGGTGTTCCAACCACTGTGCAAGAGAACCCTTCCTTCACAATTAATATTCAAATGTTTCACACAAGGTGAAACAGCTCAGAGTGTCTTGGTAGCTGGGACATGCTCAGAGCAGTGGGTTATCTGCTTCAGTCCCACTCTGGATCAAGCAGTGGTGGGATGTGAACTTTGGGAACTTCCCCCTCATCTGGCAGACCGATGAACCTTGTCCTTCACTTCCTCTTCTGTTCTTTCAAGTGCCTGCAAACAAACAAAATGTTTCATTTGGGGAGAATGGGAGGATTTTTTCCCTGTGAAAAGGTTTGTAGTGCATTAAAAAAAAAAAAAAGAAAGGCTTATTTTAAATTACGGTATTTTTTGGATGGTTTTATTCTACTGCCAGACTAAACCAAACATTTGTATTTCCCTGTGTCCTGCTCTGGCTGACAGCCTCCATTACAAGAAACAAATTAAATCCTTTTCTCCAGTCCATCATAACTGGAATGTAGGCTTCCTACAGAGATGTACTACCCGTGTGTTGCCATGTGCCACCATTATTTCTTCACCTGTGTGCTTCCTCTGTGTCTTGGCATCACTTTCAGTGTCATAGGGGAGGTAGCAGTGCTTCTGGAGGATGAGCAGAGCTTTGGGTCAATAGCAAAGAGCATGTTTCCCATAGCAGTGGCCATTAACAGTGTCTTTGGCTCTTCCTGAACCCTGAGGAGAGGAGAGATCAAGAAAAGCTGTTAGTCACAACTGCTGTGGAGATAACATCCTTTCATGTTTTTGAAGGGTCCCAAGGGCCTGGCCGTGGAACATGGTGGCTGCTGTGCCAGACGGAAGAGGAGTGGAGGCAGGTCACAGAGAGCTTCAGAGAGAGGACTTCCCTTAGAGAGCGGCAGCTCTACAAACTCTTGAGTGAAGACTTCCTGCCGGAGATCTGCAACATGATTGCACAGAAGGTGAGGAGACATGACATCCTGTTTACCTCTCTTTGACCGCTTCCAAGAGCATGGACATTTGCTGAGTGAAGGAGAGCTAAATCCAAGCAACCCGTCACCCTGTTCTGCTTCCCCCTGCCTCCAGCCCACGAGTGTCATGGATGTGGGGGCTGTTCAGCTTGTGTGTGGGGGAAAGGCTCTTCCCCACACACTGGCAGGGCTAGAGTTGATCCTTGAGGATCTGGTTGGTGATTGCATGGTGGCATTGGTAGGATGGCTGAAGGGGTTACTGTCTTCAGCCGCATTCTGTGTCCCTTTTCTCCTGACAGGGAATTCTCTGTGCTTTTGAACTGCTTCGATTTACAGCCTGGCTTTTCTATGCAAACTGCCTGTGATTCCACTTTTACTGCCTTTTCTCAGCTGGCTCTGCTGAAGGGGCACTGCCTGCTTAGCTGTCCTAGCTAAGTCTGCTTGAGCTGGTTATGTCAGAGTCCTGAAACTCCGAAGGGTATTGTCTGTCAACTGAATGTTTTCAGGTGGGACAGATTTGGAAAGGGATCCTTCAGCTAGATAGCTTTGTAAAATGGGCTCTGCAGTCAGCGCGATGTTCTTGGATTGAGTTCAGTTTGCTTGTTTGCTACCCTTGTAAAGCTAATAGGGATTTCATGGTCACTTCTAGCCCCCAGAGTTTCTCTGCCAGTGTCACCGATGTGCCCTAATTTCCTCCACTCTCTCTTTCCTTCCCTCAATTCTCAACCCTGTTTCAGGAGAAGCGTCTGCAGCGGACAGAGTTTTCTCCCAGGTGGATGTCTGACCATCAGCCCATCAAACCAATCAAGCAGGAGGTGAGGGGGGGTGCGAGGGGGAGGACAACGGAGGGAGGCAAGAGCAGATGCCTCCTGGGGAAAAAAATAAACCACAGCATCGCTATTCAGTGGGAAGGAGTCGCTTGAAAGTGCTTGTGCTGAAAGAGAGATGGGTGGTAATGCCCGTCAAAGGCAGGCTGACACTCGGGGTTTCTATGGCGAGCAGGGAGGTGCTGCCCTCTGGATCGCAGAGGTAACCGGCCTCGCTACAGACTCCGGTGCAGCTGCATATGGAAATCTGCGCTCAGTCTGGGGAATTCCACTTCAATGAAAGTGCTGGCACATTCGAGGCAGTTCAAAGAAAAGTTGAAGAAGGATGAGAGGGCTAGAAGAACCGGCTTACAAAGGGAAATGACAGAAATTCAGCCAAGGGGAAAACGTGAGGCTGCAAACACATGAGGGTGTAGATAGCGCTGAGGGAGAGAAGGAGGGGGTCAGCTGGAAATGGAAGTCGCAATTTAGGCTGCTTAAAGAAATGCTTATCAAACTGCATCTTTGTTGGCTGAAACGGCTCTTTCAGTGCCTCTTCACCCTCGCCTCCTCTCCACCCCATCCGTGTAACAGTGCTGCTGCTGCTGCCGCTGCTTGCGGGTCTGTGCAGTGAACCAGACCCAGGAAAATGACTGGAGTTAAATATAACCTTTTTCTTTGGTCGGGGTTATTTTTAACGTAGATCAGTTTTCCGATCCAGTTCACCACACAGCCCCTAAGAGTCATGCTGGCACAGCCAGGGACATGGTGCTGTGGAGATGGGGGAGTCTTTGAAATGGCAACTGCTACCCAAAGCAATCAGTCAGACAACACGGGATTAGCTCTTGGGGGAAAAATTGTCTGGGCTCTATCAGGCTGGGGTATAATCTCTTGCTGTAGACGTAATGAAAACGTAGTTACCTGGTGTTTTGTCAAACCCTGGGAAATTAAGCTGCAGGGAATATTCCACGTGAACCAAGAGTCTGGGGTTCCCACAAAACAAAGGAGAAAGTACAGTTCCCTGCAATAAATAAAATTACTTAGGACAGATAAATAAAAGGAAGGAAGAACCTCTCATCATGCTGCAGATAAAAGCCTGCCGAGAGGAAAATAAGACCCCAGTGATGGTCAGTTTGGGGCCAGAATGGCTCTCTGCAAAGCCCACCGTGCAGGAAGCGCAGGGACACGTGTTTATTCACAGGCAGCAGAAATCCCAGAGGAGCAGGGGAGTGGGAAACACATGGAGCCTGAATGATGCTAATCAGTACCGCAGGTGCTCCAGGTCTGCTGCGGCAGAGGGCTGTTAATTGCTGCCTGTGGGCCAGGGAAACGTTTCCAGCGAGCGGGGGGCCCTCCTGGCACCCGGGGCGTGGGGAGCCAGCCAGGGTGAGTGAGGGTGGCGATGCTCGCAGTGCTCCCCAGCAGGACGTGGCAGTCATCCCTGCGACTGGGGAGCCAAGGAAGGTGCCAGCATGTCTGATGTCATGTTCGTCAAGCCACGGTGGGAAACAAGCGAGCCTGGGGGAGAAAACCTCCACTGAGTGCAGGTGACCCCTTCCTCCTGGCTGCTGCTTCAGCTGGAGATGTAACTGCTCCGTGGACTCCTGATCCTGCAGGGGATTTCTCAACAGGTGGTTCAGATTAGCTCCTCATTAAGAGCCGCCTGAGCAGCACCCTCATTAGGATCGTGCTGCGGAAACCTGAGCGGGAAAGGTTTGGCGGATGAGGGGCCAGGATGTCCAGGGCACCCGCTCCTCCTGGCCTTCTGCCCCTGAAGCCTGATACCAACTGCCTGGAGAGCAAAGCTAAAGGCAGCAGTTTGGCCCTTGCAGGTCCCAGGGCCAGGGGAAGGCAGCGATGTTGTGTCCTGGAGTGCTCTCTGCCGGAGGGAAGGAGGCGGTGATGCCGTGGTGGTCGTGGCTTTTATCCTCCAAGCGGGGAGGAAGCTGGAAAAATGTCCTCTTGCCACCTCTGTGGTCAGGAAGGAAGTTTAACTTGCGTTTGGTTCTTGTTTTTATTTTTCCAATAAGTGTCAGCATCCACTGCATCTAGTAGGAGTTTTACTGGTTTGGGTTTGTGTATTTTTTTAACCTTGAGTTGAGCACACTCATCCCCAATGGGCTTAAGTGGGACACCAGGCAGAGGGTCCCTCTGAAAAGTTTCCGTGTCAGAGAGCCTGTGCCAGCAATCCTGCAGCCCTGCAAGTGCTGCAGGGAACAAATGCCATTGTGGGTGTCTGCTGCAGTCCTTCGGTCTCACTACGCTGCATCTGTGGTTTCCGCTTTTCCCTTTTCTTCATTTCCTAGATCTGGTAGGATGACACCCTCTCCTTGCTTAAAATTGTCCCCCTTGCTCTGTTGATGCCATATTTGTGGTGGGTTGTCCTGGAAAATCCCATGGATTCTGTGTCATGCCATTACAGTGTAGGGTGCTGAATGCACCCTGCAGGCTTGGAAAGGTCCTGGTGTGAGGACTGCAGCTTGGATGTTGTGTTTGTGTTTCCATAGGATGTACCAACAGTCAAAGAAATCAGTGTGTTGTGCCAGGCTGGCTTAGATCTACTGGTTGGAGTGTCTAAAGGCTGATGGTCACATCCTCAATAAAATATCTTGGTGTACTAACTTCTGACGGCTGGTTGCTGCACACTTCTTTCTCTTCTAATTGCTGCAGAACCTGACTTTTTTGGTTCCTACTACTATTTAAAGGTTGATCCAGGTTAGGGGTAAACTGTGGATGACAGTCGGGTTCAGACCTGAAAGGAAATTGTTTGCAGCTCATGGGTAAAAAATCAAATGGTTCATTATTTGAGAAAGAGTTATGGAAAGGATCAAAAGCGAAAATGTAGAAGCCAATTCTGTAGCTTCTTGACCTCTTGTACTTGGCATAGCACTTTCAGTCCTGAGCATCCTGGTGTTTGGATATTTATCAGGGAGGAAAGGTGTGAGAGACAACTGGACCTGAAAGGATTGCTTTGTAAGGAAACATTTAATCTAACAGCAGAAATGTGAGAGTTTTTTGTAAATGTCGGAGGAAGTCCATAAAGGATGGAATGTGGCTGAAAAAGAGGAGAATTTATGTTCACCCAGAAGAGCATAGGAGTAACTGAATGGAATGAGGGATTGAGAAACAAACCTTAGGCTGAATGCGAGGAGAAGCAGCTAATCTAAGGCACATGGACTCACAGAATGATCTTCCTAGGAAAAGGTTAGAAGAGTGAAGTACTAACATTTGGCAAATATCTAAAAAGGAAAAGATAGGCAGAGTTCCCTTGCGGTGAGATGATACTGTAGGTTTCATCTAAAAAGATTCACCAAAAAAGATCAGATGTTTTTGCTGCCCAGTCTGTCCCTAAATGCTGGATATGGTCCTAATTTTGTCAAGAGTCCCATCACCCTCTCTTGGACACTTCCATGACTGTTGATGGTTAAAGCATAATTCTCTTAAAATATTGCTCCTGCTGGCAGGGAGATAATTCGCAATGCTCGTCCACAGAGAGCTGGAGTGGGAGTTTGTAGGGCAACACAGGGCTGTGTAGGGGAAGGGGAGGCAGAGGGGGAAGGAATTACAGTGAAACCAGACAACATTTCTAGGTGTTTATCAAAACACCCCCAGGTTCCACTCCTAGGCAATGAAACAAGAACAAAATAGAAATCATGGGGCCAGACTTTTTTTTTTTTTCTGGGGATTAATAATGGGCCTGGAGAAGTTGATGGTCTGAACAGCAGCCAATGGACCCCAGCTGATTGCTAATCCTCAGGAAATGCCTTCTGCCTAAGTGGTGGTTGCTGGTTATTCCCTGCAAATGAAATTGGAGCAAACTATATGTACGTTGTTCTTCTCCAGTTGATATTCCCTGCTGACAAGGCACACATACACTGGTCTTGCAGAAGTCAGAGGGCGGGAGTGGCTTGTGGATGACTGATTCATTTGTCTTATAACTAAATTAAGCTAATAAAGGTAATTCCACACTTCCATATACATACCTTGCACTTTATTGGAGAAATAGGAGCAGGCGATCCCTGGTTGGGAAGCCTGTGGTCTTAAGTAGGATCAAACACAGCCTTGCAGCCTGCTGGCAGTGGGGAGCTGAGGAAGTGGGGCAATAAAGAGCCAGGCATCCTGGAGTGAGAAAACTGGGATTGGGACCCAGCAGGAAAACTGTCCAAATAAACAAACAAGAGCTAGTTCAGGGGAGATTAGCACACAGAAATTTTGGTTAGGAAAGGAAAACATTCCAAATGATACCTTGATGTAAGGCTGTACCGGTTTCTTTTCCTATTGAAGTACTCAGTTTTGTATAGCAGAGCCAAGTTTGGCAAAGTAGTTCTTTCTGCTCACACTTCCCACTTGGAGTTGTGCTAGCTGGAAGAGGTAGAGGTGTTCTGTAGGGCTGTCAACAGCCTGAATCCTTTGCCCAGAAGGGAAGGGAAATACACACGGTGTGTCCCTGACAGAATGGCAGCTTGTCTAACCCATCACTTCTCCTTCCATTGTCCTTGTTATCAGTAGGATTTCATTGCCTGACAAATAACTTTCCTTTACGTGTTGCTTTCCATCTAGGAATTCATGCATACAAATCCTTTTTCCCCCCTTATTTTTATTTCCTCCCAGCCATTCATTGTGGTTTTGCTTTAATATTTGCTCAAAGTAGTCCTGCCTCTGCTCAGACCTGAGTAAGCCAGTGCATTACAGTTCTTGGTGCATCGTTCTGTCACAGGTAAACCCGAATGTGCTGAGTTCCATGGAGAAGCAGAGGCGCAGAGAGGAAGAGGAGGAACGTCAAATCCTTATAGCGGTGCAGAAGAGGGAGCAGGAACAGCTGCTGAAGGAGGAGAGGAAGAGAGAGATGGAGGAGAAGGTCAAAGCAGTGGAAGGTAACGTGCAGCCAGTGTGAAACAGGAGTGGAAGCTTTCAAAGCCAAGATTGAAATCTTGAATTAAGATTTGCCATTTGCATCCCTCCCCTGCCAGACCTGCTAATGGGAATATCTTTTCTTGCATTTATCTCTGATAAATTGGTCTGACCGTATCTTTTTTTCCTTTGTCTATCTCCCTTGGTGTGGGTGGCTGTTCTCTAGTACACCCTTTGACTGGTTTGTCTTCCTCAAATCATGCTTATTTTCTCCCTTGCCTCAGCTATGGTTTTTTTGCTGTTATTCATGTTGTTTCTCAGTTCTCTTCCATCTCCCCACTTTCCTCCTCATGGATTTCTGTGTGTGCAGGATTAGCTGCATTTGCTCTTGCTGAATTGCATTTGATTCTTTTGGCCCAATGCGTGATGAAAGAATTCCCTTTGAAGAGAAAGGGAAGGGGACAACATAGGAGCAGCAGGAGTAGTATTTTGTTCCTGGCCTTATCAGCTGGAGAACTAAAGATGAAGGGATCAGGCTACCAGAGCACCAGAGATGGCAACTTTACGTGTTCCAATTTTTTGGTGGTTATGAATTAAATGCTGAGTTAAGCAGTTCTCAGTTCTGCAAGAAACAGATGTGTTGTATTTAATACATCAGATCAGGGATTCAGCTGTGCCATATAGGCACGGGTGTCACAGCAGGCTCATTTCTGACCACCTTCTCTCTGTCAGCCTCCCTTACAGAGATTCTTTTAGCTGCTGCTTTGGCCACAGTGTCTGGCTGGCCTGTTCTAGTTCTAGGGAAAGGCTGAACATCTTCAGAAAACTGGTGGTAATGTGTGGCAGTATTAGTACTGTGAGTCCTTAAGGGGATAAAGAATCAGGAAAGGAAAAAAAGATTAGGTTCATGCAAACCTTGTAAACTTTCCAAGATGAAACAGTCTGCTACCAGATGTTTGGTAGCAGGCCAGATGTTATCTAAGAATAGTTTCTTTTACCTGCTTACCTTTCCAACCTTTATGAAATCCAATTACTTCCTTGGCCTTCATGTGTTCCTGATTGCCACTCCTAGCTAATCCAAATCTTTAAACTGAGACTCATCCAGCTTCCATATCTGCTGTAGATACCTGTTTCACCTTGGCAAACTGCATATTCTCTGTGCTTTAATTCTTCATCTGTATAGACAAAATTAATCTTGAGGTTCCAGAAGAGCTGTGAAGATAAATGTTCCTGTAAAATGGTTTTGTTTTGGTATAAGCCACTTCCTTTTCTGGGGAAATGCCGTCACTACATCATCTGATTCAAAGGCATCAGAGCCATTCAAAGAAACTGGCATGGGATTGGGCAGTAAAATGTTTTAAGCCAATTTAGCATACATTTGTAGCTTTTCTTGGCAGAGATGCTTTTATTTTGCTTTGTGCAGAGTCTTTCAGTTTAGTTTAAACTCATCACTAGTCCTAGGTCTTCTGTAGAAGTGGGATAGAAAGTGAAATAACTACTCTCTGATAAACTTGATCAACACTTCACCTTCTTCTCAGTTTGGGACTGTATGGCTGTTTTTAGATCACATTCCTGTTTCCAGTCTGAGATTTCACTTCCCCCCCACTCCAATGCACACTCCAGGTAGCAAGTTTCCTGCTGGGCCCATCTGTGCTCTCCTGAATTTATGAGTTAAGGCAGCTTTCTAGATTTCTACTACAACAGCAGGTTAGAGATTCCCAGTTCTCTTTCCAGATGCTGCTTCAGCATAATCTCTCACATATACGGCTTTCTAGCTGGTTGAGGTACTTTTTAGGGCATTGTTTAAATTTTGAAAGCTTCTGGGTAGAGCTTGACCCAGGCCAACAGTGTGACAATGAGCTCTGTGATATGTAACATGCTGTGTTAATCACTAACTGTGATAGAGGTTCCTGCCATTAATCCTGAGATCCAGTCTAGTACCAGGGTAGCGCTGCTTGATTTCTGTGACTTTACCAAGTCAGGTCTTTGGCAGGCTTTGGTGGATTTCTAAAATCTTCAAATCTATATCACCTTACCTCTTGGCTGCTGCTGCCATGAGATTTTCCTTTTGCTGCCCAAATCATTGTTTCATGTTTTCCTCAGCTTTCTCACCTAGGCATCCATTGCAATACCATCTAAGTGATGCTAATTTTACAAAAGAAGCATGAAGTACTGGACAGACTCAGATAATCTCTGCTACCTGCAACTGGCTGGACTTCTCATCACGAGATGTTATGATAGATGTGTTAGGTTCTGTAAGACACCTTAGATGCAAGTCCTATACTCCCAACTTCAGTGCTACCCAGAGGCTTCTAACAGGAAATTCAGGCTTGCTTTCACCAGTCTTTGACATATCTGGCCATGGATGTCCCTATGAATAACCACTTCGTAGCTATTCCTATTTTTTTTGTGCCCTCAGTCCCCATGTCAAGTTTGGTTTTGACTGACAGAGTAAGACATTAATTTAATGTTTTTCCACCAGAGCTGGTACTTCTTCAGTCTTCGGCATTTTCCAAAGACAGAGACTCTGATAGAGGGTGTTAGCCAAGTCTCCCCATCTTTCTTTCTCTTTGGGTGTTCCCTGGTGTGACTTGTTTTCTGGGGTCCTACTCCTCTCCTTGAACACTACTTTCACAGAATTCTGCTCCTACAGAAGGTTGGTCCAACCGCAGGTGTTTTGCAAGTCAAATGAATTCAGATTTCCTATATAAGAAAAAGGAAATGAGGTTCATAAGAACCCATAAACTTTCTATTATGAAGCAATCTGTTAGCCAGCTGCCTGGTTGCAAACCACAGGTTATATTACTAGCATTGCTTCTTCCTGTCTCTCACCTCTTTAAATGAAAGCTGTCCCAGTGGCCCTCCTGCGTGGCAGCTTGCGTTCTCTGGCTGCTGGCTATCAAGACTTACCTGAGCAACCTTCCCAAAGCTAGCCATGGTCACGCAGGATATTAATGTTCCCAGTTATTCATTGCCACCCAGCTAGTAGAACTTCACCCTTCCCTCAGCACTGCTCTTCATCCCATTCAGTGCAAAACCAGCTGCCTTGAGTTTACCTGCCTGAGGTGAAGCACCTAAAGGGAGGTAACAGCAAGCCAGCTCTTTCCATAGTGCTGACCTGTGCCTAGGACTGGTAGAACTCCTTCTTAGTACCACACCACTTCTGAAACTTCTGAAAGCTGCTTAGGGGAGCATCTGTGTCACAGCAATGCTTCAAAATTGGTGATGGTAAACCAAGGGAGGATGAAAAGGTGTGTTGGTGGTGCACTGTATTTTCACCTTGCCAGCTCCTTTGCTGTAAGAACAGAACCATCTCACTGGAGTTCTCAAGAGCTACAGGACCTGCCTTCTTTTTCCCTGCAAGATGTTGACAAGGAGTGCTGAATGTTTTTTCACCTTTTCTCACTGTAGAACGGGCCAGGAGGAGGAAACTTCGTGAAGAGCGGGCCTGGTTGCTGGCACAGGGGAAGGAGCTCCCCCCTGAGCTGTCCCACCTGGATCCCAGTTCCCCTTCCAGGGAAGAGCGAAGGACCAAGGATATGTGAGTATACCACTGGGCATTGCAGCACACAAGTGCATTGAAGTAGTGAGTATGGCAAGGAGAGGAGAGAGAAGTGAGGTTCAAGAACAGCGACGAGCAAGCTGGGAAACATCTGGATTTGCTCCACATGAGAGGAGTGTTTGTGATGAGGCCTATTTGTCAGCACTAAGACACTGTGCATGGGTGGAAGGGAAGATGAAGTATGGGAGCATGTCTTATATGTCCTCAGTCTGCATATTCACTGTGGTGCTTCCCATTGCAGCTTTGAACTGGATGATGAGTTCACAGCCATGTACAAAGGTTAGTCCTACCCCAGCTTTTCCCTTTGCATAACTTGCTCAAAGTGAAATCCATCCCTCTGTGTTTGTGTGTAACCATTCGCCTTTCTCCAGTTCTAGATGTGGTGAAGGCTCACAAGGACTCTTGGCCCTTCTTGGAGCCTGTTGATGAGTCGTATGCTCCCAACTACTACCAAATCATTAAGGTATGGAAAGTGGTCCAGCCATCTTGACTGAGGCACTTTGTTGACCAGGATGCATTTTCTTGGAAGTGTTCTGATGTTTTGTGGGCTGTATTACTCTCACTCTCAAACTGCATGTCTCCAGTAGTCCCTTCTAGCCTTACAAGTCAAGGAAACCAAAGATGAGAGGCTGCCTATCCCCTCTCTGAGGAAGCTATAGCTGCAGCTTTGTAATCTCCACTATGCTTGATGTAACTGCAGGGAGGTTTGGTTGCGTTTCAGGCCCCCATGGATATCTCTAGCATGGAGAAGAAGTTGAATGGAGGTCAGTACTGCACCAAGGAAGAATTTGTGGGTGATATGAAGACCATGTTCAGGAACTGTCTTAAGTACAACGGTGAAGGCAGTGGTAAGAGCAGTAAGATAATAAATTTATCTATTTGCAGTTCTCAGTCAAAGCAAACTATGATCTCTTTCTGCTCACCAGTACTTGATTCGTGCTTCTTCTTTCAGGATAATTCTGGGAGACCAAATAGGGCTCCTGAGTAATAAGGCCTGGGGCTTTAGCGAGGCTTTTAGCACAATTTGGTCATGCTGAAAGGGGCATGGCACACTAAGAACTGCCATGTTAGTAGGTGGTGATGGGAGAACATACAAAGAGAAGAAAGGCTGTTTCTTTCTGAGCTCAGTCCTTCATGTACTTGTGTGTGCCCCTTTTTCTCATAATAACCAACACAGACTTTGAAAAGCAATGGAGTCTGGTTAGCTCCCAGTGTTTCAGTACTACAGAAGAGTGAGGAGTGAACCAGGTTTGTAGTCCTTTGGGTGGAAAATGTTGGATTTAGGTTCCTTGTCTATTGAGCAAACACATGAGTCTGCAAATGGGAAATTCTGGGTTTAATTGCCAATTAAAAATTAAAACTCTACATCTTCCTTAGGTAAGAAATCAGTTCCCATATTGGTGAGTCATCACTGCAGACTGTGTCTCACCAGCAATGCCTCGAAAGGGATAACAGTCAGGAACTAATCAGCTTGTTGCTGTTGGCTGCAAGTAAAAGCATACCTGCACGGCCACTGGGAGAGCTCTGTTCCCCAAGGAACTTCGGGTTAGTTTAGTGGAAACAACTGGAAAGTCATTTGCTCCAAGGCCTTGACATTAACACCTCTCACATGTCTTTTCCTTGCTATCCACTTAACGAAAAGTAGAAGCCCACCTCAGCAGGACTGTCCAGTGGAAATGACACACAGGGGACACTGGCGTTGGCAATAGCTTTTGTGTCAGGGCCAGCAAGTGCTTTAGAAACTGTCCATGAATAAATGTGTTTGCTGATTTTCCTGTCTTGTAGCCTACAGCAGAGACTCAAACAAATCCAAGAAAAGCCTCTGAATGTAATCAAATAGCCTTGCTGGAAGTTTGCATTTCTTCTCTCAGCACTCTGCTGGCTGACTCTGCGGGTCACACATCTCTGTGAGCAGAGGTGGTGCTCCTCCTAATGTAATTCTTGGCACTACGCTGGAACAGAGTTAACGCTGACTCCGCAGGCCATGCCGCCAGTGGTACTTTGTCATGCTTATGTGCCTGTCCTCTGCTGGGGTTACTGCACAGATCTGATGCCGTGTCGCTTATGGAGCTTAGGAACCAAAGCCAACTAGTTAGAAGCAAAAGTGTTCCTGAGACAAATTTGGTGGAGGGGAGATGGTTTATCTGGTGGGGAAAGTCTGATGTTGCGTAATTGTTTCTCTCTCTATGAGGCTCTGTCGCTGATGTTGTTGGGTTTTTTTGACTGCAGAGTATACTAAGATGGCTTACAACTTAGAGAGGTGTTTCCACCGAGCAATGATGAAGCACTTCCCTGGGGAAGATGGAGACACAGATGAAGAGTTTTGGATCAGAGAAGACGGGAGACGAGAGAAGAGAAGCCGGCGGACTGGGCGCTCTGGCACAGGCAGTGTTTGGACTCGGTCGCGAGACTCGGATGGGCCAGGCAAGAGACAGCAACGCTTGGAAAATGGAGGAAAACCTCCACCGTATCGAGCTACTTCCAGGGCTCCTGCTTCTTCCTCCTCTTCCTCTTCCTCCTCCTTCTCCTCGTCCTCCGTAGAGGACCCAAGTGGCAACCCGATGCAAGCTACTCGAGAAGTGGGCCCTTCCAATGGGCGAGGCTTCCCCCGCTCTGTGCAGTACGGTGGCACGCCCAGCCCTGTGCCGCATCCCGGACAGATGGTAAGGACCAGTTTCTGCTGTTCTTCACCCATCTGACCTGTGGAGGGAGGGAAAGGGGAATGAAACTTTCACCTGTGAAATCCCTAGTGTATGGCAAGAACCTTTCCCCAAAGATAAAGGGTCAGGGCTATGGTTTCCCCAAGTGAAACTTTCCAGTCCTTAGGTTTAAACTGGTACAATTTCAGTCTGCCACACTAGCTGGGAACAATCTCCTAATGCTTCCCATGTGGCTGGCATGTCCCCATGTAGGCTTGCACCAGCCCTGGTTCCCCCAGTTCTCTCTTTGGACAGTTACCCATTGTGTGTGGAAAGCTGTCACGTTTCCTTTCTAAGCCTCCAATTTATGAAGCTGAAACAAGATGGTCTTTTGTCTCAGTTGTTTACAGATGCCTGATAACTTTGTGCCATCTGTGTACTACTGAATTTTGTGCCTCGAGTATTTATAAAAGCAGTAAACTAAATCAAACAAAGGCTACACTGGACTGAAGCAGTGACCTATCTTTAGCCTAACATTTCTTCTCTGAATGCCACCTGTTCTGCTTCCCTTCTGTGCTGTTCCTCACCCATCCTTCACTGCCTTTTCCATGTTAACCAGCAATGTCTTGTGGTGTGATGTATCAGCTGCTCCTCTTGAGATCCAGACTATCCATTGCCCTTTTAGATAGAGATCAAACAACATTTTTAGAGTGATTCTTGGGATGCGGATAGTGGGAGGAACTGAGTATTTTGAAGTATTTTGAAGAAAATCCAATATATTCCCCAGTTATCCTCCTGCTTCTGTACCCATGTGGTTTGCTCCTCTTCTTGGAGCAAACCACTGCCCTCTCCAGTCTTCTTGCTTGCTCCCAAGTGCTTGGGTGGCAAGTGAGTGTATTGCAGCCTTAGGAGCAGGAACGAGTGGCAGGAATGAGTGTGAGAGAGCAGCTCTGGCAAAGGAGCTGTGTCACCTCATGAAAGAAAGTCCACAGGTTTTCCGTGGTATCTCCAAAAAAGTCTTGTCTGCTCATCCATGTGGTTCCTCTAGCTCACCTGCAGAGCTTCCGCTGCTTTTTCACGAATTGTTTTGTTTCTCCTCCCTGCACCCCTGCCCATCCCCCAGCGGCCAGCCGTGCCAGGAACGTTTGGTCCTTTGCGCGGGTCGGATCCCACCAAGCTGTACGGCTCTCCGCGAGTGCCCGAGCCCCATCCCGGAGACCCGGTCCAGCAGCACCAGCACTTTGCCATGCAGGTAAGAGACGCTGCGGCACCCCGGGACCCACAGGTGTGACAGGTCTGTCACTGACACTCCCTCCCTCCTCCGCAGCCGGCCGTGGGACTGAGCGAGCACCACGGGCACCGGCTGGCGACTCCGGAGAAGCAGCCGTGCGCGGGACCGACCCACGTGTCCGGCCTCGGCCCGCGGCCGGGCGCGCTGCAGCTGGGGCGCATGAGCGGCCCCCCGCCCGACGCCGTGTACCCGCCTGCCCA